>LNAC01000197.1:580864-621866 GCA_002007465.1 Ailurus styani
TCCGTCTCGCCCTCTCCGGGCCCGGTGCCCCCCTCCTCCGCGCGCGCTCACTCGCCGCCCCCACCCCTGGTCTGACTGGGAACTTGAACCGGTCCAGCCTGTTTAAACGGAAAGGACAGAGATCCTGTCTGTTCAATGTAAAAAAAAAAAAAAGAAGAAGAAGAAGAAGAAAGAAAGATAGAAAGAAAGAAAAGAAAAGAAAAGAAAGAAAAGAAAAAGAGAAAGAAAAAAAAGAAAGAAAAGGAAAGGAAAAAAAAGAGAAAAAAAATCAGATCAGGCCGAAAAAGAGAGAGAGAGAAAGAGAGAGGGAGAGAGAGAGGAGAGAGGGAGGGAGAGAGAGAGCGAGGAGAGGAGAGAGAGAGCGCGAGCGCGAGCGAGCGAGAGAAGAGAGGAGAAAGAGAGAGAGCAGAGAGCGAGAGGAGAGCGAGGTGTAGAGAAACCGAGGGGGAGAGAACCCGAGTGTGTGTATGCGTGTGCGTGTGTGAGCGCGAGCGAGCTTGCGAGGGAGAAGAGCGAGAGAGTGCGAGCGAGAAAGAATAAAAGGAAAGAAGATTTTCTCTATGTATATAAAGATGGCCACGTTAGCAAACGGACAGGCTGACAACGCGAGCCTCAGTACCAACGGGCTCGGCAGCAGCCCGGGCAGCGCCGGGCACATGAACGGATTAAGCCACAGCCCGGGGAACCCGTCGACCATTCCCATGAAGGACCACGATGCCATCAAGCTGTTCATTGGGCAGATCCCCCGCAACCTGGATGAGAAGGACCTCAAGCCCCTCTTCGAGGAGTTCGGCAAGATCTACGAGCTTACGGTTCTGAAGGACAGGTTCACAGGCATGCACAAAGGTGAGTGCACCTTTCCCTCCCAACTTTGCCGGGGAGAAGGAGCGGGCGGGCCGGCCAGCCGGCCGGCGACGCACGAGCGGGAGACGGCGCGAGAGGGAGCCTCGGGCGGACGCCGAGGAGGGAGGCGCTCGGGCAGCAGAGACCAGGACTGGGGTGCGTGGGGAGCTGTTCGCTGGGGCAAGGCTGGGTTTTGGGCGAGGAGCTGCTAGAAGCGGTGCGGTGGGGAGACCAGCGGAAGCAGAATATGGAGAGAAAGAGAGAGAGGATCGAGGGGAAACGGGGCTTGGGTTTTTGGGTGCAGCGACTTGAAAGATTGGGACGGGGACAGCTGCACCGGCCAAGCCCGGGACGCTGAGCAGACTGGCGGGCGCTCGGCGGGCCAGGGACTGAGGGTGCTGTCCATCGCCGTGGTGCTGAAAATATTAAGAGGAGATGGTCTCCTCCTTCTCCGCTCCGGGCCAAAGTAGCAGGAGCGCAGCCGTCTAAAAAGAAGAGAGCTGACAAATTCAGAGAGATATTTTTATTTTGCTATCAATTTAACAGTAAACTCTCCCTGTCGAGCTATGTGCCTCAATAATCCGGTTGTGGTGTGAGTGGTGGGGGAGGGGGTGTTTGATGTTTGAAGGAAGGAGGGACAAAACCTAAGGCAAGATTTAGCAAGGAACCAGCCATCCCCTGGGTGGAGTGGGGGGTCGGGGAAGCCTGAATGATCCCCTTCTCAGGAAAGCGGAGCTTTGGGGGAAAAAATCTGTGTGTGTAAGATATGCCTTTTGAAGGGTGTAGCCTAAATTATCCCAAACTCACCATGCAGAGAGGTTTGTAGTACATTATTGCTCTCCCTTGAAGCAATCATTGCTAGTGAGTGCTTGGGGGAGGGGGACACAGAATAATCAAAGAATTAAAACCCAGCAACTTTTTAGGAAAGTGGCCATGAGAATTGTCTGCAGCCTGCCTGTTTTCTCCTTGTTTTATTATCTTTAAGGCAGATCCCCAAACGTGTTCAGTTGTAGAACGTGTGTGGGTGGCTGGTGGGTGACGAAATTAGCCCAGTGCTCCGCTCCCTAACAGTAATGTATAGGATGTGCAGTGGGGATTAATCCGGGATGGAGCTGTGTGGGCAAGTTAAATGCTTTCTGAGAGAGATTGATCGTCAGGCAGGGAAGGAGCACCGGGCTAAGGAAGTTGTAAGGGATGTGTATGGACATTCCGTTTTTAATAAACAGTAGTGTGGAGAGCCACTAAAGATGCTGTGATAGAGCTGGTGGTTTTAAAGATGAAAACACACACACACGCACACGCACACCCACCCACACACAGAGAACAGCCTCATCCTTGGCCACAAATGGGCTATGAACAGAGCTGATCCTCCGGCACATTAGGTGCAGAGCGCAGAGCTGTCTGGCTCTCTAAGCAGCAGTGGTTTTCACTATCACAACCTCCCTCCCTCCTCCAGCCCTCCCTTCATCCGAATACTAAGCAGAGCTCCAAACTCTTCGTAGTTGGAGTCCCAGAGAGCAGTTTTTATTGGCTTTAGCATCTTCCAGCTTGCCTGCTGAGGAGTAAATCTTAAAGTTAATGGCATGTTGAGTAGCACAGAAACACAGCAGAATGGAAATATACTGGGTTTGTTGGGGTGGGGTGAGGGTGGGGGCTGTAATGTAGAGACAAACCAACCTTTCTCCAATATGGAGAAAATGTCTGTCTGATCAGAAGAGAGACTGGAAAGGTGAAATGGGGAGGCAGTCTTTGAAATAACATTTGTTTCCTTTTTTCCCCCTCCCTCTCAAGTCAACCACATCTTTGTAGTTTTTCCCTTTCCAATCAAGCTCCCTAGAAGCTAATCAAGGTTTGTATCAAACCTTTGTCATTCTATTATGTCCCCGGATTTAAAAATAGTAATAATGAAAATTTAAAAAGCATAAATAGGGAAATCCTTTGCCCATCTTAATGATCAGTTCTTGTGGTGATTTAAGATTTTAAAGTAAAAAAAAAAATCAGAACCCACCAGAGGCAAAAGACAGTTGTGGAGAGCTGAGCTTCTTAAGAGATCTGGGTTTGGAACACTTTATTCACTTCTTTATTTCAAATGAAGATAAACTTTAACAGTATTGCTTGGTTTCTTCTCACAATCCCTTGCTGGTATCATCACTATATTTTTGATGTTATTTGGACTCCCTTGTATTATAGCAAAGAAGGAGAATTATCATCATTTGCATCAGGAAGCTAGAGGAGGCTATGTTATAGCTATTTCATATGTTTCATACATATACATACACATATCTGGCCAGGATTCCTAGAACAAGCAAAACTTCATTTTCTAAATAATTCTTCCCCTAAACTGGCTCAGTCAGTGGCAGGCAGGCCCGTTGGCTCCGGCGTGCTGGGTGTTTCATTGTCGCAGCTCACCCTTCAGAGCCTGAGCATATATATTTTTCCCTATGAAACTTCGTGCCTCTATAACCCTCAGATTTTTATAGGCAAGGTTGGGCCACAATGTCTCTCACGGTGCCTGGAAGCTCCAGGAGAGCTGAATAAATGAGACAGTCTCTAAGGTCTGGTTTATTCAGTCCTAGAAGAGTTTGAACTCCTTTTTCAGAGACACAGCCTGATTTATTAGCTAATCCTGATAAAATAAGCCTCTGGCCACCTTAGAAAATTACTCGCTTGCCATTGGTGATTAATTACTGTTAAGTCAAAAAGCATGATGAGGCTTGAAGAATGAGGTTTGCATTTGGCTTCTAGATTTTCCCCAACTCTAAATTGACAACATGAAGCTAGGGATAGAAACATGCCTTTGTTAAGCCTGGTTTCAAGGCATGTTTGTGGCTCTTTCTTTCCCCTTCTTGAATTTCTAACTTGTAATGAATCTGATTGGAATAAAATTGAGAGACATGACAGGATACTGGTCTCCAGTGTGGATGACATCTGCACATTGCTGGCCAAAAAAAAAAAAAAAGGAAGAGGAAAGAAAGAAAGAAAGAAAAAAGAGAAAGAGAGAAAAAAGAAAGAAAGAAAGAGAAGAAGAGAAAAGAAGAGAAATATAAGTAAAAATTAAATTAAATGCATGAGATTTCAGGTGGGTATCCATTTGTTGGCCACCTGCCATTTCAGGTAACTAAAGGAGGAAGGAGTTCTAAGGGTTAATGGAATACCTGCCATGCGTAGAGTGAACCTTAAAAGGCAATTACTCCAGTCAAATTGGGAGTCTGTGGAGGAGGGAGTGGGTGGGTGTTGTGGAGCAAACCCAGCCATAGCAGAGAAAGGCTGTTGGGCTGGGAAGGCAGCAAATAGCAGTTGTGGACTGGGGTAATTACTGTAAAGGTAAATTCACCCCCTGGAGACCAGAAAGCGCTTGGGCGGGGGTGGGGGAGAACTGGGTGTTAGGCAGAGATAGAACGGAAGAAAAAAAGCCCAGAATTACAATTCAAAGAAATAACACCCAAAGAAGAAAATCCAGTTTAATGCAAACTCTCCCAGCTAACTCTAGAGTCTTTTTTTCTCTCCCCCTCCCCCATTAGAAGCACTTTGAGAAAGATTGTTTTTTCCAGGTTCCAAAGAGAAATACATTGCACTATTGATTAAAGAGGAGAGAGGCAAACTCCCTGGGGAGCAGCAGAAGTGAGCTAAGGACCAGTTTTGCCCCTTCCTATAGAATTTTTCTCCCTTGGGGAAAGGAAGAGAGGTCACCCACTAGTCGAATTCTTTCCTTCCCTCCCTTTACATTTATTTCTCTTTTCTTCTTTTTATTTCTTGGAGAACAAACAGAAGCAATGGCTGAAAATGCATCCATACGCATACCCATGCCTGCTAACACACACGTACCCAGTTGGTGGATCACACATGAACAAGCCAGCAATCCATTCATAACTTTGGTCTTGTCTAGCAGGATAGGAGGCAGCAAAGACTGAGTTACTGGGAGACATAAAGACTAGTGCTCTCTGGATAGCCATATTATAATGCATTATCTTTGAAGTCATTTAAGTCCAATTTAAGTGGTATTTAGTATAATATTTATGAATTAATGTAATCTAAACATAGGGCTGTCCCCAAAGGTTTAAACAGCCTTTACTACTGATGTGTGCTTGTTCCGGGAGCCTGCGATGCATTTTAATCTAAACAGCCAAGCCCATATCACAGTTCCTCTTGTTAACCAGTCAGAACAGATCTGTGCCTGGGTAACCACTCTGCATTGATATCTTCCCCCACTGCATGGAAGAAAATCGAGTGCTCCCAAGCCAGGAGCCACAACTGCAGGGACTTCAGCCCTTTATACTTCCACACTACATCCAGAGGGAGGGTGGGCACAGAGTAATGGAACCTTCTGTGGGTTGAACTCCAGAAAGTATATCATTTGAAAATAGACTCATCACCAGATACACAAGCTCTCATTTCAACGGTAGCTGAATAAAAAATGCCTGAAGCCCCTGGATTTGGGGTGCAGCTGGGAAAAAGGAAAATGGCAAGTGTTATGATTGTTTTGGTGATTCTTGACCAGCTTCATAAAATGTTGTCTTGTATTTTCATTTAAGGTGTAGAAATTCTCAGAACATCGAGTTTCCACCGCTTGACTTTAGCCGAGAAGGTTCCTTGGTTTTTTTTCCTTAGATGGGTGAATTAAAGCCAGTGAGGCTCTATCTGATTTCTGTTTTCAAATGAGTCTAAGAGACAGTGAATCTGGAAGTGTCAGCATAGGCATCAGCCCAATTAGGATGAACTTTAAAAAAAAATTTACTTTGAAAAATAAAAAATCAGTCTGCCCAGGGAAAGACACTGGTAGAATGGTTGGGCACACACCTACAGTTTTTAAAAAGAAAGATTTGCCTTGTGAGAAAGAAATACGAAAAACAAGGGAAGAATAACATTAAAAACAATACAAATTTCAATGAAGAAAATAAGCACTAGTGATCATTAGAAAACTGATGTAAACCAAAGCCACAGCCCCCATAGAAGACCTCCAAATCCCAGATATTTCTAAGTATCCTATTTAGGAGCAAAGAAAAAAAATATATTGGAAAAGAATTGATTTATTGAAGAGACTGGTGGTTATTTGCTGCTTGTACGTAATTTCGTTTATCTTTTAAAGTGACTCCCTCGGAATCAACACACAGATAAATTAATCTGCACATGTGCCGTAAATGCATCCATGTGCAAGCATGACTGAGCGCATCCCACACATATGGGAACCAGGGCTGGCCTAGATTTCACTGCAATTCAACAGGGAGATGTTAACACTCCTTTCCCCCCTCAACTTTAATGGGAATTCTAGATTGGGTTGAAAGAACCCCCTTGGCATACTTTCACTCTCTCCACCTGCTCCAGTTGGCTGAATGTTTGTGGCTTCTCAAACACACAACAAAATAAAACAAAAAGAAAGGCTTTTCTTAAGTAAAGTCGCAGCTTGGAAAAAAAAAAAACCCAAAGGAACACAGTTACAAAAATATATGTCATAGATATGTGCCCCATAATGCAGGCATATTGTAATGTTGTTAGAGTACTTTCAAAGATCTGGTTTCCAGGGGGCACATTTGAAGCCCAGGGACCACGCCACACTCCAGGGACCTGAGCGTGGCCATCACTCTCGCTGTTATTAGCATGATCATCCTCATTATTATAATTCATAGACCAGGATGGGAGAGGGGCTTCTAAGTGATGCCTAAGGAGACATCCAAGACACCACATCCTTCACTGAGAAAAGAGTTGGTCTCATTTGCCTCAGATGGTTTTGGGGGAAACACTACACAGCTCACACGTCATCCAAAGTTGTTGTTTCCAAACTGACCCAGGAAAGACCTCTTCAAAGGGGACTTCATGTGGACAGGCCATAGAAGAGGGGGAAATGGAACAGAAAGTGAGGCCCCAAATTATAGGCAGAACAAAAGGGAAACTGAAAGTTGTAGGGCCGAAATGCCAGCCGGAAGCTGGGAATGCTGGTTGACAGCAGCTGAAACGCAGCATTTCTGAACTTGGAAGGGAAATACCATGTGACATGCAGAGAGAAGCACTAGAGAGTGTGAAAATCTGTGTGTGTCTGCGGGTCCTGGAGGGTGGGGGGAGGGAAGATGCCGCAGCCTGTGTGGGTGTTGGTGTGAGCCTGTGTGTGTGAACTTCTGTTTGTGTGTGTGTTTGTGCGTCCAGGGAAGAGATGATAAATGCAAATGGCACTGGAATGATGTTAGGGGCAGTTTTCTTCTTGTGAGGCAGTATGCAATACCAGGGAGATGGTTGATGGAGAAAAGGAGAGGATATGGGTAGATGACGCTGTCCTTGTGATTACGTCCGTGTTCCACCTCAGAACTCAGAGCTTGGATTTGTCAATGATCTAAGTCCCAGCATGGAGGTGTGCTTTTGCATATCTGCCTGATATCTCCACCCAAAGGTCCAGGTTTAAACAAGGGTTCCATCTCCCCCCACTCATCACCCTTGAGATGCTTGTCTGCTTCGGCTCACCTATTGACTCATTTTAGAAATGACCTTCCTTCTGGGAGCTAAGTGGCCAGCCACAGAACCTGACTCTCTGCAGAGATCATTCCCTCCACCCACTGCATTTCCTACCCCACCCGTTGCCCCTTGGCATCCCAGCCTGACTTTTCTCTTGTGGTGTTTACACACACACACACACACACACACACACACACACACACACACACACAAACACAGGACTTGACCAAGTCAGTCAACCTGCCCCTCCAAGCCGAGTGCTACATTTTCTCTCCGGGCAAGGAGGGGGTGACAGGGACCAGGATGCCCTCCTTTCGGGCTCTCCACAAGAGAAGCACATTCATCCCCTCTACCTTTGCCTTTTCAAATTCACAAGATTCACAAAAAGCATCTAATCTTAGCCAAATAGCTTAGGGCAAGGGAACAGAGCCCCCAACTTAGTTGTAACCTTTTATCATCAGCCTTCATCTCCCCCTTTTCGTCCTCCTCTTTGTCATTAAGACACCCTCAAAAATCGCACGGTGCGGCCTAAAGAGAAAGATACACGTTCCACTTGGCAACATAGGGTGCAGTTAGAAACGCCGGACGAAAAGACAATGATAAGGGTAGGAATGATGACAGAGGAATTTCCAGAGTTGCTGTGTTTGCCCTGAGGGCTTCCTTGTCTCCACCCGTGGTCCCAGTGGCCCCTGATGGGTGTGAAGCCTCAGCCTCAGCCTCGCCCGCAGGAACCAACTAGGAAGCCAGGTGGGCAGCCCCAGGGTCACTGTCCTCCTTTCCAAGTACCTTTGGAAGTAGAAGGAGATGTTTTCGGGACCATATGCTCCCAGGCCTTCTCCCCTTCTACCTGCTCCGTATTTGGCTTCTCTTATCCTCCCTTGTATCTCCCCTCCAGCACGAGCTGACCGATGCTCTCAAACAGAGCGATCCCTAGCAGCTCAGCTCGGGAACAAATCCTACGTGGCCGTCCGCGAGATGTAAATAAATAGGTGCCCTCATGGAGACAGACGCACTTCTGGTTCTGTGGGGACAGAACAGCCAAAAATATTGATCAAAGCTCAGGAAAAAAAATTGATAATGAGCTGGCCTCCAACAAGAGTTTAATTGACAGAGACTTCCGAAGGCTGGCTCTGGACAGCGCATAAACTGACCGCAGTGTTACTTTATTGCAATACACTCTGCTTTAATTAATTATCACCTTTGTTAAAAGCGGCTCCAGATCAAAGGTTTGTAGATACTTAACAGATCTTACTAACAAAGCCCCCAGTGCATTAGGCTATCCCCTGGCTCTCCAGTGAGGCAAGTGAGTTTCTTTCCCATTTTCTTCCCTCTTAGCTGTTGGCTTCTTCTTCTTTGTTAGAGATAAATAGTTCCAGCTGCACAGCCTCCCTGTCCTAGGACAGGGATTTCGAGGGGTGTTGTCTGCAGAGGGCGAGGGGCTGCTATTTCTAAAATTACACAACTGGTACTAGGTACACCTTCGAGTCTTTCTGGCTGAAATAGCGAGTGTCAACAGAGGAAATGAGAATTTACAGAAATGCAAAAGGTGTGTGTGTGTGTGTGTGTGTGTGTGTGTGTGTGTGCGCGCGCGCGCGCGCACGCACACTCGCACACGCACACACGCGCATGCACGTGCACAAGAGACGGTGTGCACATCCACATAAATATTATGGGATCGATGCATTTCACATCCGGTGCTCACACCTCTTAACTTCTCCCTCCTGTCTCTTGAGCACCTGTGCTACTGTCATATTTCACTCTGAGAAATGCTCGCAGCTGAAGCGTGCATAGATGATGCTGTATCGAACCAAGCCATTGTTTGGATTCGGTTGTGGAGTCCAGGCACCCGTTGAAGGATTATCCTTGCCTGGGGTAGGTGGTGCTTAAAGAATTCACTTCTCAAGATAGGAAGGGAACCTCACCCTCCAGAGTCCCCAAAACCTACAAACTGACAGGTGACTTACTTGAGAGCAACCCTTAGAGTCGTTCTAGGCAAATTTGAATGCCATACGTGGCTGTTTGTTCATTATTCTAATTTAATGATGCAGTCACACCTAATTAATCCATGTCTGGTTTATTCATACACTATGTCTGAGGATCCAAAAGATTTCTCTAGCTAGCTGGCTTCCCTTTACAGGGGCAAGTGAGGGCCTCCCCTGACAAGTGAGCGTGTCTGGGTCCAAACAGGAATAGGTCCCTGCCACCTGACTTGATAGAGGCACTGTCCCTGAACCCCTGTCCATGCAGGTGGGAAGAACAGCAACCTCGGAGAGACGCCACAGTGAGATCGGTGTGCCCATCCTGATACACATGGGCACACAAAGCGTGCGTTCTGCCACAGAACCCTTCTCATAAGTATGGGCCACACCCGTGGCACACCATAAATAACCCAGTGTGCCCAGCAGTCCTCTGATCAGGAGTTTCAGATGGAGAGGGGGGCGAAGTTGAGCTCAGTCAAGTTCCTCTCTCCGCCCTTAAGAAAGTGGAGCCCGAGCCGTTGCTGCCACTGGCCAGAGAGAAAGACACCTAGGCTGGAAGCAGCGTGCGCCCCAAAGTCAAGCCTGTAGCACGGCCTTCAGCACACCTCCCTGTGGCTGGTTCTGGCCAGCCTGCTGCCAGCGAGTGGTGCCTCTTGCCTGGCAGGTACATTGAGAGAACGAGGCATCAACCTAATAATATCCTTATAAAGCCAAGCCTCCTGTGCAAGTCCTAGGAGACAAGAGGCATCCAAAGATCAAACACTACATCACAGTGTATTTGTAGGAACTCTCTGATTCTGCTACCTCCCTATAATGCTCTAATTGACTATTTGATCAGCTCTAAAAGGGCCAGTGCTCAAGACAGACTCACACACACACATACGTTCATACGCGCACTCGCAGGTATACTCACGTACACATGTGCACGCACACGTATGTACACTCCCCACACGAGCACCTGTGTGCAGACTTTGTCTTGCACACACTGCCGTACCCACAGCAGCTCATCTAAAAAGGGGAGATTCTCACAGGAGATGCTTGAAGGTGAGTGAGAAGCACACACCTAAGGTTGTCCATGCCCTTCCAGTAATGGGCTTATCAATAGCTCTTAAAGAAATGTGACAGCCAGCCCAGAGTGATTCAGTTGTGTGGACAAAGGTCAGCATATAGATATCCATTATTAATAATATCAATATCTTGGTTGACCAATATAACCAGAAACTGTATCATGTCGCTGCTGATGGGTGAGGCTGGGAGGGCTCCACAGCAGCAGCAGGAAATTATACCCATGTAAAATTAATCATATTGACTGGTTCTAAGAATATGCGGAGAGGCGAGGATGTTGGTAGTGCTTGCCACGGTGGGAGAGGGGGGCCTTATTCCCAGAGGCTTCGTGGTCTCGAACTCCTGGAAGGAGCCCAGAGGGAATGGAGGCGTCCCTGGGTGACCGATGAGAACACTCTCCCTCGTCCGGCCTCTGCTTTCCAGTGGGGTGAGGCAGAGGAGAGGTGTTCTCTGAACAGGAAAAGAAAGAAATAGGATCCCCTAAGCATTATCCACCCAACATATCCATATCTTTCTGTCAAATCAATACTTGGCTTTGTCTCACCGGATGAGGCAGAGAGAGCATCCTTGCGCCCGCTGTGTGAAGAGTTCCATCTCCGAGGGGTGTCATGAGCCTGCAGCAACATCCCCGGTTATGTGGTGGGATACTGGCCCCGGGAGATGCCTGTGTGTATTCCCTAACTTAGAGGTCCCAGGAAGAAAGGCACCCGATCAAATCAGTCACCACGACTGGGTCCTTGGGACCAGCAAAGCCAGGGGCTCAGAATCTGGCAGGGTCAGGAATATTCTGGAGTTTAGAAAGACATTGCTCGTTGAAGCTCACCTCTTGTCACAGTGAGTAGGAAGGAAAGGGAAGGCCATTGTATCCTTGGCCTTGGAATTCCCTTCAGGCCTGCACCTGACCCCTTACTTCCTTGCCTGCCAGTGTCCCAGCTCAGGATGTTCCTGACCGTCCTTGGCAGCCCTGGGCAGCATCTGGAAGGGAGGAGAGGAAAGGAGAGAGTCCCAGTGGCTGGGGGCTCCCGAGAGAGGAAGAAAGGGAAGAGGGCTGGCAGGAAAAGCCCACTAAGCCTTTGGATCATTCCTCGTCTCTGTTCCCAGAGCCTGTGGGAGCAGCCGAAAGGGACACTGCCGCAGGGGCCAGGTCCCATGGCTGGTGACTGACGATAGGAGATGGACCTTGAAAGTGCAAGGGAGAGAGCTCCGACTGTAGAGGGTGAGGAAGTGACGGCTGCGGCTGGAACTGAGGTTCTGAGGGCTGGATGCACCCCTTCCCACAGGGAGCATCTGGCCTCCGCCAAAGGGCCACATCTACCCTCCTCTGACCTGCCTCCCCTCCCCCAGCTGCAGACACACTCCGAGTTCTGCCCGTGAGCTTACACCCAGCCCTCCGACCAAGCACCTTGGCCAGACTCTGCGCTCCCTCCCCAGTGCTAGTGGCCCAGGCTTCCTAGCAGAAGCGCAGCCCCCAGACCCCCGGGAACAGCTCCCAGATGTCCTGACTTGCTCCCAAACCCACCCAGAGGAGGCATAGCCACAGAGGGCCCCTGAGGAGGATGGGTCCTGGCGCCAAGGTCGTCCTCCATCCCCAGTGCCGCGTCCCCCCTCCTGGACCCAAGACCCGGATCGGATCTAAGGAACTCTTGGAGAACAGCAAAGATCCAGAAGCCAGGCCCCACGTCTAGACCCTTCCCCTACCTACTGTGCTTGCCTGGGGCAATGCTCCCCCTCCACCAGTGGTCGCCTGCCATCTGACGGTGAGAGGAAGAACTTCCTGCTCTCAAGCCGAGCGGGCCCCTGACAAGGAAGGCAGGGCTCCCTGTCACTGTCAGGCTCACCTTGGAGGAGCTGCAGAGCAGGCCTCTCCCTCGCCCCTCTCCTTACAGCTCACAGGGCTGGCGATGGTGGGCTGTTCCTCTTACACATGGGAGCACCCTGCTCCAGGCGGAGGTGCAGGACCCCAGGGCCAGACCCCTCACCAGGCCCGAGCGGGGGGTAGCAGCAAAACAGAGCCACACAAGACAGGAGAGGAGAATCAGAAAATCCAGAAAGTGTTGTAGTTTCAACGGGAATATGTGTTTTGTTCCATTTCCAAAATGAATAGTTCGTTTACAGTTTAACATGGGTTTTCTTCTTAATTCTGTATGTTGGGCACCAGAATCTTTTCCACACTTAGGAGCTGTAACGAGTCTAAATCCAAACTGTTCTATCCCTCAACTTTTGCAAATGCCCCCCACAGGACACACACACACACACACACACACACGGAGGCGTGCACACTCAACCCTGTGCCTGATGAAACAGATCTGGGTGGAGGACCGATCCCTGTGAGGTGAATGGCACACGGGCCACCCAGGTCCAATGGAGGCAAGGACCTCAGTCACATTGGTTATGAGAGTGAGGTAGAAGAGCACAGAGGTACTGACTTAGGTCCATGCTTCATTTTTGTCCCAATTAAAAAAAAATCTTATTGTTGAAAAATAAGACCTTCTTTATGGTCATCTTAATTATTTCAGCAAGTAAACTTAGATATATTTCAGTTTTTAAAGATTTATTTATTTATTTTGGAGAGAGAGTGGGGGAGGAGCAGAGGGAGAGAATCTCCAAGCGGACTCCCTGCCAAGCTCAGAGCCCAAGGCGGGGTTTGATCTCAGAACCCATGAGGTCATGACGTGAGCTGAAATCACAAGTTGGACACTTAACTGACCCATCCACCCACGCGCCCCTAAACTGTTACTTTAGAGTCAGTTCTGTTGCCACTGTGTTGAACAGGTTTGAAAATCCACTGGAATAAGGAGGAAAGGGTGAGGCCCGACACAGGACAACTGAGTGTGTCCCTAGAGAGAGGAGGAGAGCCCGAATTACAGGGCAGTGTCTCAGTGCAGGGAGAACGCGCATTTCGGCTTCAGTGAATGGCCACCTGGCAGACGTGGTTGCAATGACAGACGGCGGGGAGGGGAGGGGAGCAGGCAGGAGCAGGGCCCAGACCACACCCGAGGAGCTGGAGCCAGGGGGCAGCTAGACTCCTGTCCCTTCGGTGTGAAGCCCCTGTCTGCCCCTCACACTGTCCCTAAGGCCCTAGTTTGTTTCTCCCTAGTTTCTCAAGTTTCACTGCAAAGCGTTCATTAACTCTGAATGTTCTGAACTGCCTCAGTTCCTCCGATGCTTAAAAGTCTGGCCCACAGCAGTGCCCACAAAGCAGGGAGGACAGGGTCCCCAAGGCCAGCGGAGACAAGAGGAGGAACTGGGTGAGGCAAGAGCAGGGACATCATTGACCCAACTGCAACTGGCCTCTGCGACACCCCCAGACATCCCCCCATGGGGCAGAGGCAGGCTTCTGCAAAGTGAAGAGCATATAAGGCATTCTAGTCTGGAGGCGGAGACAGGCCATGACCCCCACAGGGAAGCCCGGGGTCCCATGGGGCAGACACGGGCCTCCCTCAAGGAGGCATAGATTCATGTGCAATGCAGGGGCTCTGGAAGTCAAGCGCTCTCCTTGGAGAGTGGGGACCCTCCCTCCCTACCACCAAATAACTGGATAGGACAGAGGGCAGCAACCCCACAAATACAGAGACACCTGTGCATAGGCCCTGTATGACCTGTGAAAGAAACCCCCCCACCAAAAAAAGAAATAGTCAGATAGGAGTACAGGCCTCCTGCCCAGGGGAGCTTGCTCCTGGGCGCCCAAGTAGTGAGAGGTGGCTGAAGCCAAGGCGGGCACACGGGAACGAGACAGAGCGGGGAGGCTGGATTGCAGACAGGCCCCATCGCTGTCTTTCGTCTCGTCATTACATTTCGGTTCTGTCCCACTGCAGTGAAGTCTCCTTCTCAGGCTAGTGGACAAAGGACTTTCTCACTTTGAATAAAACTGGGACCCGCCACCAATCTGGCTGACGGAGAAGCAGTGGGGGTCACGACTAGATGAAGAGGTTACAGTTCTGTCCCCGGAAGCGAGTGACACACACGGGACCGGCAAGGGCTGGCCTCACCCGCTTCGGGGCTGCAGTGTCCTTCAGCTGTCCCAACTGCAGCCCACTTGGGCTGAGAAATTACTCATGGAATATTTAAACCTGTGGCCAGGTTCCCTGTCACCAAGGCAGGCATCCAGGTCGTCCCCACAGGCTCACTCAGCTGAAGGTCCCCGAGATAAACTATGAGGTTCTGGAGGTTAAATGTTCTCAGGCCCTCCACTCTTCCTCTGTGCCCACCCACGGCTCGGGGACGGCTGGGAGCAGCCAGGCCGTGGGGATGAAGCCAGGGAAGTGTTTCCTGGGGTGACAACGGCCTTGCAGTTGGAGGCATCTTGTTAGACCCCAGGGAGAGCTGCTCCCAGTGTGAGTAAGGGTGCCGGCGCTCCTGGGCAGTGCATTTACTGCGGGGAAGCAGTTAGGGTGACTCTCTGTCACCAGGAGAGAAAGCCAGCCCAGAGGAGCAGGAGTAATGAGGTGACCTTTGGGGCCCCGAACAGGGTGTTGTAGCCCACTTTTTAGGAGAGGCAAACTCTCCTCTTTCAGCCTTCCACAGACCTTGACTCCTGATATCTTCCCGACCCCGGGGCGGTCTCAGAGGGTGAGCAGAACCGGACTCGGTCATGCAGCTGGAGTAAGCGCACACCTCTGCTCCTGGCAGGGCCGGGGAACGTCCCCTACTCTCCCCCTGGCTACCCCCTGGCCACATAGCCCAAGCCCCAGCGCTCCCGGGCCTCCCTGTCTTCCTGGGACAATGGCCCCCAACCCAGGGTGACCTCCTTTTCCTATCCTTTCCAAGTCCTGCCCCCTACTGATCTGACAAATCAAACTGGGCAGATATGTCCCTGGCGGCTAATGGACATTAATGTGTTACCATCTCTGGTGACATGCGCCTCATACAGGGACCTTTTAGAGCCTGGGCTGTAACCCTAAGAAAGCTCTCTAATGGGGGCATCTGGGCACAGGCCAGGCTAGAGGGAGTCACTGGGAGGCTGGGAGGCCCCTGGCTACTCGTAAGGGCACGGGTCTGCCTGGCCTAACGCTACATCGCCAGGGACGCAGGATTCCTCCTCCCGTGCTGCAGGTCCCGGGGACCCGGAGGCTCATCACACTGCTCGCCCCCCAGCAGGAGGCTACCTTGCCAAGGGTCTAATCAAATATTAAACATGGTCCGTAAACTTAAACCAGTGTCGTGTCTGAGTGCGAGGCTCTCGCCGACAGCAGCCCAGCTCGGAGATGTTTCTAGCTAGCTTTGCCGGGGTGCCGGGGTGGAGGTATCTTCATTCATGCCCCATGGAAGGCAGGAAAAAGGGAGACAGACGGGGACCAACGCAGGGAGTGAGGCTCGTGGCTTTCCTCCTCCCTTCTGTTATTCATTTCCTCTGATTTTTATCTAATCTCTCCTGATTGTTCTGGTGAAACTTAATAGACAAAGTGAATTTTTATTACATCATCAATATAATCTCCAGCTAATCAGCAGACGCGGGGGCCACCACAAGCCCTATAGCTCCTCATCTGGCTTCATAAATAGTGAGAACAATCACCACCGAACGAGACTCTCCCGCCTCCCCCGGAGAGGCCCTCTCCCTGCTCCTCCCTTTCCCCAGGCCTATTCTGGGAGTTTCTGCCTCCCTAGGGACCCCCACCCACCCACCCAGTGGGCCCCATTGCCGGTCCATGGAAGCTCCTTCCCCCTTTCTATTTTTCATTTTCTCCCTCCCAGCCCTATCGGTTAAAATCACAAATCTGGGGCTGATGTTTCGAATGCCAAAATAGCCTAATGTCAACTGATTCTGATGCTACTTTCCTCTGTGCTAGGAATGTGATATGTCATAAGATATTATGTAATCCTGTGGATCACAGTACATAGTATAAAACACATTATATACCAAATTAAGTTGTACGTTACACTGTACCTATGTAACCTAGGCACTAAGGTGTTTGGGGCATTTAAAGTCAAACCATGCATATTACGTACTGTATCATAGATGCTAAATTATATCTTTCATTCCTATTACAGTGTGACTTCCATTTATATAGTATTTTAATCTGTAAAGTGCTTTCTTTTGTATTACCACTTTTTATCCCTATTGGGCCCAGGTATAGTTGATAAAGAAAAATGGAAAAGGGATCATGAAGGAAAATTACAATGTGGTCAAATCCTGCCAGGACACAGCTGAGCAGCTTAGGCTCAGACCCAGGACTGGCAAGCCGGGGAAGGGGGCAGAGGCAAACCACAGGGGGCAGAGGCCTGGCTGCAGACCAGCTAGGCAGGTGCCCGAGTTCCGGCCTACTGGGCAGCCCCTGACCAAAAGGCAGGCATAATTTAGGAAAGGATTCGTTTGGGGCTCTTCCCCCACACCCCTGCCCAAACTTAAATGTGGAAGGGGAGTGTACCCCCTGCTGAGACATCACCTCGACAGGCCATGCCGGTTCAGTAGCACAAGACATCTTCTCCCCTACTCTCCTGGGACCCAGGCCACGCTGCCTCAAGGTGGTCTTGATTTCAGAAACCAGCGAACGTCCCTTGGAGTCAAATCTCATAAATACGGTGGTTGACAAAGCTAAGGAATCTGGCTTTGGGTGTCCACTCCAGCGACTTTGAGGGGGGGGGGAGGAGAAATCTGCTTCTTGTAGGCAGATCAGAGCTGGCTCTGGGAATGACGAGCCACCCTTCATGAAGTCACACCTGCAATTTCTGTGTGCAGGGCTGATTCCACGCATCTATTCAGAGGATGGTCTGCGTGCGTCTGGGGGTCGTGGGCAGGCTTCTCCGATTTGGGCCTGATGGTTCAAGAGAGGCTTCCAACCTTGCACGGGCCCCTGGAAGCAGGCAGCGTTTAATGCTCTGGACGTTGCCAGCTGTAGAGGTGGCCAGTGCCCCGCGGAAGCACCAAATCCAGGAGCCGGCCACCTGCGTCTTTGCCCGCTCTGCCGCCTCGCCCCGAGTCTCAGCTTCTTCCTCTCTGAAATCACTGCAGGGACACCTGTTCCTCCCACCTCTGAGGGTCGTGATGTGGAGGGAATGAGCTGAGAGGAGGGAAAATGTGGCGAAAAAGTTAAAATCTCTAGGGTCATTGTCATGTGTTGAGTGCCAGCACCCCCATCAGACCGCAGGACGCTCGCACAGTCCCAC
This sequence comes from Ailurus styani, assembly GCA_002007465.1. Lineage (NCBI taxonomy): Eukaryota > Metazoa > Chordata > Mammalia > Carnivora > Ailuridae > Ailurus > Ailurus styani. The sequence continues at coordinate 598,297 of LNAC01000197.1, forward strand.
TGTCTTGGAACTAGGACGGCCGGATGACATCAGGGCTCAAGCATGGACGGGAGGGAGTACTGACCGAGCGCCTCTCCATGACACCCACACAGGGCTCTCGCTTATTTTATCTCATCAAATCTCTGTGACAAAACTGCGACAGAGATGTCAGTGTGCCCCGTTGAATGCCGAGGGAACGGAAGCTCTGAGGGCAGTAACTCGACCCTGGCTACGCGCTAGAGAGCCGCGGAGACAGAATTTGCTCCCAAAGTCGTTGTGTTTTCAAGCCTACCACATTTCCCTGATTGCAGCTCCCTTTACAGATGTAAATAAAGATCATCTCTTGCATCTCCTTCCTTTTACAGATGGGGAAACTGAAGCCCTGTGACACTACAGGCTAATGTTTTCTTAAAGCGTCCTCACTGTCTTCTGTGGCTCCGAACACACACACACACACACACACACACACACACACACACACACACACTCAGGCACTCACGTAGACACGTCAGAGGTAACTGACACACCCTCGTACAGATACACGCTACACACACAGTCACATCTAAATACACATTTATAAGCACGCCTAGGAACACACTCAAATATGGACATTCAGAGCAATACTCACATACGTAAATACACAGCCTCTCAAAAACACAGCTAATACCAACATGTGATGTCACAGACACATACACATAGAAACACACTGACACAACACACATGCACGCAGAGATACACACAGGAACATACACACGTCTCATAGACTGCACACTCACACACCACTCCCTAATAAGGCTTCAGTAACTAAAGACACAATTTAGCCACATAGCTCTCACGGGAGAAGTAAAACCAGCTGGTTTGGAGAAAGGAGGGATAGGGTCCTAGGCCAGAGGCCAAAAGTCCTCTCACTTACACCTGCGTGGCCTAGGAACCCCATAAAGCCCAAGGCCAAATTCTCATTAGAAATCAACAAATAAACAGAAGGCATTTGCAGAGAATGCTCAGCCTGCAATCTCCCTTCTGCGTCAACCCACACGATGCCAGCCAAATTCCTGCTCATCTGACCAAGACCAAAGGCAGGTTCTGGAGAAATTTGGGGCAGCCCTTGCCAAGGCCACCCAGTCCCACACGTCGGCCATGGCCAGGTCTCACCTCGGCAAGGCCAAGCCTGTGAGCAGAAGAGGTGCCTCAGGGAAAGGGAAGGGGAACCGGAAGGAGGGTCGCAGGTTCATAGTCGGTCCGGCCTGGAGCTCGCAGGCTGCCTCACCTTCGAGGCTTGGAGCGAGGACCGATGTCTGCACACCACGTCCTCTGGTGTCCACCCAAGCCTGCTCCCAGCCTGCGGGGCTCCTGTCATCTCCGGGGCTACACCTGGCTCAGGCTGGGCAGAGAAGGTGGCCCGTGCAGCTGTCCCAAGAGAGCGTGCACGCACGCACGCACGCACAGGCACATGGAAAAGGGTTAGCAGGGGCAGGGATCTCATCAGAGAATGGGAAGCCTATGGTTTTCTTTCCTTCAGAATAAAATCCCGAGGATGTGGGAATGGGTTCACTCAACTTGCACTGCTGAAAGGATGGGCAGACCATTAAGAAGGGGAGGCCTTCCCAGAACGAGGGGCAGGCCCGCTTTGCCACGCACGGACTTGAGCCAGGCGTGCTGGGTTGGCTCTGGGTTGCCGTTAGGTGTGGCGCGTGGGTAGGTTCTGCCTCTCCCCCGTGGACTTGCTGTGTTGACAGGCTGTGAGGGGTGGAGCTTGGTGGGCACCTCTGGGGACTGTGGCAGACAGAGGGCTGTGCGTGGCCTTGGGGTGGACTGCGCTCCTGGCACATGCTACGTCCACTAGAGGCATACTCTGTGGTTACCTGTTGTCGTCCCCTCACGTTTCGCATTTAGGCTGTGTCTTCTGAGTTTCTTGCGTGCCCCTGTGTGTGCGTGTGTTGGTATCGTGTGGTTCGTATATGCATGTCAGGTGTAGGAGAGCTATGTGTTCTGCCCTGGCTCTGGAAGGAGAAGGGAGGACGCAGATTGGGCGCTCTCACTGTACCACCAAGGCTGCAAACTCCCTCGTACTGGCATTTGCTTCCCAGGTGAGCCCTACCCTTTCTTCAGACCAAGGGTGCCGCATGCGAGGAGTACCCCTGCCCCTATCCTAAAGCTCTGGGTCTGAGCAGAGCTCCAGAATCATCTGCAGCCCTCACTGCAGCTTCTGTGAGAACAGTGTGTGCGTGTGTGTGTGTGTGCGTGCACGTGCACGCATGCGTGTGTTATTGTATGCGTACGCACAAGCACACACAGCACCTTCCTCTGAGCACGCCGCGGTCCCAGCCGGTGAGCCACAGGCAAGGACAAGTGCGCACGCATGTGCTCATACGTGCTGAGCGTATGCACGCCTATGCAGGCCATGACAGGCTCGGCGCGCCAGTTCTTAAGTGACAGATTGTGTGTGTAGCTGAGACTAGAGTTTCTACTGAGGGCATGTCAGAAGCAGCAGAGAAGCTGGGTCCAGCCCCCTGGCGGGCACTCGTGCTGCTCTCTGCCAATGTGTGTGAAGACGGGGTCTTCCCGAGGGTTCTGGCCAGGACATGGAGGAGGATGGGAAAGGTCTGTGGGAGGAAGGGTTCTGCACACGTGTGGTTGTGGGCAGCCTAATTGAGTGGGACACTAAGTGAGACTGTGTCCCCCAGAGACCTCGCTGCTTTCCTGGATGCACGGCTGGGCCATCTGTGGCATTTTCTCACATTCTGCCCACAGATTCCCCTGGGAGACCGGAAGAAGAGGGGGCTGGGGTTTCTGGGCTCCCCATAAGGTAGCCCTGAGCACCCAGCTGTCCTTGGAAACAGGAAGCATAGGGCCGTGTGTGTGTGTGTGTGTGTGTGTGTGTGTGTCTGTGTGTGTGTGTGTGTGTGTGTGTGTGTCAGAGACAGAAACAGAGACAGAGACAGAGACAGAGACAGAGACAGAGACAGGGAGTTGGGGGTGGGGGCAGCAGCTATGGGGAGAGAGAGCCGGCACTCCCCACGGCCTCCATCTGGGTGGGAGCAGATGGCGCTCAGACCTGCCCAGCAAGGCCAGAGGCAGCGCTTGGAAGCAGTGTGCCCTGAGGGAAGGACAGCGCACAGGAGGGCCAGGGTGGGGCTCCCGAGAAATGCTCTCCAGCTGAACGCATCTCTGCCCTCCTGGCTCTGTCCTTCTGTCCAGACACACAGAGTCCCTGAGCCCAGCCCACACTTCTATTACAGGTGACCTGTACCTTTGCCTCATCCCCGGGCCTTCTGGAGGCTGGTCCAGCTCCTGGGGTGCAGACATAAAGGACAGGGCCACCCTGAGCCTCACCCATGCATGCACTCGCTTTGCTCCAGGCAGTGTGTGGGAAGAAGGCCAGTCGTACCTTGTCCCAAGGGTCCCGGTGTCTCAGGCACAGATTTAGCTGTTCCCTCCTTCACCATCCAAGGGACCCACCATGTCGGCCCCTAAGTGCACTGCCCTGTGCTCAAACCCAGAGTTGTCATCTGTGCTTTACCTGAAGGTCTTCAGCAGTCAGCTTGGGGGCACACAGAGCCCTTAGGGGAAGCCTGCCTTGTCTTCCTGCAGCAGAGGCCAGACCCTGAGCCTCCCCGGCCCTTAGGGCGCTGCATCAGAATTCCCCGGGACTCTGGTGGGAAGTAAAGATCCTCTTTCCCAAGCCTTGGAATTCCCTGAGTAAGGATCCAAGGACGCTGCAGTTGGAGAACAGCTCAGGGGTCTCTGTGCACACCGATGCCTGGTCCCCAGAGCCACCTTCTGGAGGTTCCCCAGCCCCATGGTCAGCTGTCGGAATGCTGGGGCTTCCTCCTGCCTCAGAGCCGGCCACCCTCCCAGCACCCTGTAACTTCCTGTGCCCCGCCTTGTGGCCACTACCTCACGGCATTCTTCCCACACTGCCAGGCCCATGTGCTTGCACCAGAAAACCCCTTTCTCAGGCTGTCGTCGTAAGTGCCAGGAGGATGTGTCCCCACCCGTAGGGAGAGGTCCAGATCCTGCTCTCCTGCATCTCACCCTCACGCACTGGCCCACACAGACCCTGCATGCAGGCACACACACACACACACAGATGCACTCACACACAGACACACTCACGTGGACATGCACACACACACTCACCTGCATACACAGCACATACAGATACACACAGGTGCACGCACGCAGGTACACGCACACAGGGGTTACACCGATATGGTAGCTCAGGCTACCCTGCTCCCACCTGCTCAGCACCCCACGCAGATTTCTGGGCCTTCCAGAGCATGTTCAGTGGGAGGCGAGCACTCTGGGGGCAGCACAGGGGCTGTGGGACAGGCAGTGCTGAGGTCAAACCCCAGCTATTCCACTGAGCACCTGGGAGACCTTGGGCAAGTCACTTTACCTCCTGGGCCAGCCTCAGTTTCTTTGTCTGGCAAATGAGAATATACAAACTACCTAAATAGTTTATTCTGAGTATGAAATGCAGTCATCGAGGCAGAGCTCTGGGCACCCTCCTGCACCATGGCAAGCCTGCAACAAACGAGATGTATCACATGTGAAAAAGGAAAGATGTCAAAAGGGCTCCCAACCCAGACACCTCTGGCCTTGCTCTTGTGCCTCCCTCCCTGGGAGATCAGCCCCACCCTGGCCCCTCTACTCAGGTAGCCCCTTCAACCTCTATGCACCCCATTCCCTTCTTGTTCCCCCAAACCAAAGCTTTCTCCCCTGCAGAGGCTACAGTGAGCCTCCTCCAGGAAGCCTGTGATGGCTGCAGCCTTGTTCTTCCGTCTCTGAGGCCCCTCGAGCCTGAATCTCCCACCCCAGGGCCTCAGAGCCTCTGTGCCACCCAGGCTGTGCGGGCACGTCTGGCTGGCTTCTCCTTAGACTGCAAGCTCCCCAAGGCAAGACATGGCAGTGACACCGTGTGCCTCACAGACTTCCCCGCAGGTCTCAACTGGGCACACCTGGGCCCAGATCTATGGTAGCTGCCTTCACTCACCTAGAGGGACTCTCACTCTGGCCCCAGCAAAGACCAGTTGCTTCTTTAATATTAAATGGACTATACATGTTTTCCACTGTGAGCAATACTCATCATAGAAAACATAAGCAAGGTGGGAAGAGAGCAAGAGAAAGGCACCTGCACTGCCGCCTCTCAAAAAGAACCACTGTGAATGTCATGGTCATCTTCCTTAGGTCTGGCTGGGAGGTCCACCCAGGAGCCCCTGCCACATAGTCTGAGCTATTACTCGCCAACCGTACACCCAGCACTGGGCTGCACAGTGCATGAGGCATGGAAGGAGGACCCACAGCCCCTGCCTGAGGAAGCTAATAGGCCCGAGAGGCCAACCCTGGGAAAACCGGCCCCCAAAGCATAATTAAATTAAAATTAAAGCAACCTACCCTCCCCCTGCCACCAGCAGCCTGACTTGGGATGCCGCGGTGGCCGGGGAGATGCCTCCCTCTGAGGAGGTGGGTCAGGCTGTGGTCGGGACTCAGAAGGAGGTAGAAATCTGGGTTCTAGCCCGGGAGCCCCCTGGAGTAAGTCACTGGCCTCCTCGGGCTCTCCGTTTTCTCACCTGAGGGTAGAGATGAGGGTTGAGAGTAAGCAGCTCTAAGAACACTTCCTGTTTCATGGTCTAGCACCTCATGATGGGAAGCTAGTGCTGGATGTGGAGTCCACTCTGGACAAGCATTATGGACTCTCGGGGGGTGGGGGCGAGCATGGGAAGATTTGAGGGCTTCTCAGAGACCACAGTAGGGGCTGGAGGTAACTGGAAATGGTGAGACCATGTAGGGATTGAAGAGTGTGTGACTGCGGCTTGGCCATGGGTCAAAACGGAAATGGGGTGTGAGAGTTAGCTTTCTTTAGCTCCAGGTTGTCCCCAAGAATGAGGGGAGGCAACGGCAGTGCCATGCAGAGAGCACTGGATCTGGAGTCTGAAGCCTTGAAGTTTCATCCCTGAGAGTTAGATGATGACCATGAGCATCTTAGTCCCAGAGCTCTGAGCTCTCAGCCTATAAATCAGGAATAACAACCCCAACTCCGTGGGTTATTGTAGCAATTAAATGAGAACATGTAGAAACACCTAGAATAGGCTTGTATAATGGCAATAATCATAACAACAAGAGAAGAACGCCTAACATGTCTTCATCGTTTACCATGTGCTCAACATGGTACCAGGCATTCTAATGTGCTATCTCATTTAACACTCCCACTTCCCCAGGAGGAGGCTTGATTCCTTTTTCTATTCTGCAGACAAGGAAACAGAGAGTTTAAGTAACGTCCCAGGTCACACAGTGAAGAAGTGGCAGAGCCGGGACGACAGGCTGTGCCCCCCGAGAGTCATGTGCTTGGTCGAGTACCGTGCAGGTCGTGGTTGAGTCCCCTCTCTGGGGAGGAGGAAGTCTCCATGCGGGTGAGCGCTGTGATGGCAGATCAGAGCAGCCGGCTTCTGAAGTTCAGTGGATACCCAGTAAGCACTCAATAACGAGTGTTTATTTATTGCTTCTGTTTACAGCTCTATTCCCAAAGTGAATTGTTTGTTTAAGTAAGGAGCATTTACCTTTATTACAGTCATTGGTAAATAAAATTATATTTGCATTTCCACAAATATGTATGAGTTTAATTAGTCTTGCAATTCGTACACAAGAGCCAGTCCAGGAAACACATTCATGAGCTCACACTTCCACCCCAGGCAAAAAGCCTTCTCAGACAAACATCATCAGGATTAAATAATTCATTCATTCATAAATAGTTATCGATCACCCGCTCTGTGCCAGGCATGAGTCTAGCTGCTGGAGACACAACAGTGACCAAGGCAGGTGAACTCCTGGCTATCGTCAGCTTACATTTTCCAGAGGAGAAGTTGGATGATAAACTTAAAATCAAAATCAAAACCCTGCTAGTAAGCGCTATACTGAGGGTTCAAGTGTACTGGTGAGGTGTTGAGTGACTGGGGCTGCTCTATGCTGCATGACAAGAGGTGTCCCTCAGGAACTGACAGAGGAGCTGAGATCCAAACCACAGAGATGGAGGGAGGGAGATCTTTGGGCAGAGGGAGCAGCAAGTACAAATGTCCTGAGGCAGAAAGAGGTTTCACGTGTTCAAGGGACAGGAGAAAGCCCCTTGTGACGGGAGCGTTGTGGGGTGATGGGGAGAGAGGTGGGAGGAGGTGGGGGGTGTGGGCCGCGTCAGGCTTGGCAGGTCAAGAGGAGGTCTGAACTGCATTCTAAGTGTAGCAATAAACTGGAAGCAACATGCTGCTATGTACACTTCACAAAGATCGCCGGGCCACTGCGTAGAGCCAGCTGCTACGGGAGAGCAGAGGCGGAGGTAGGCAGCCCAGGGAGAAATGATGGGCATGTGGCTCAGGGTGGGCAGAGAAGGTGCAGGAAATACGGGCTCCCAGCCTCATGGATGGATCGGGTGTGGAGGGAAAGAGAAGAACCTAGGAAGCTCCGAGCCTCTCAGTGGCGAGTGGTCCCGTGTACCGGGAAGGAACATATTTTAGGAAAGAGAGATCAAAATTCCATTTTGGCTGTGCTGAGAGCGGGATGCCAGTTACACCTGCACACAGAGGCATTAAGAAGGCAGGTAGATGTGTGACCCCGGAGCTGAGTGAAGACCTGGGCTGGAAGTATAAATACTTCCAGGCATCCATGTATCATGGTAGTTAAAGTCATTTATATTAGAACATATTAAACAGTCTTCATAGACGTGATTACTCTTCTTCCCCAGTGTGGTCTGAGCATCGGTGAGGTCACAGACCATGTGAGACCCACTAAGAGGTCGGGTGCGCATGAAGCCTGAGACAGGATCCAGGGAGCCCTCCCTTCCCCAAACCCTGCCCCCACCCACAAAGCTTAGCTGAGGTCTGTCCCTCCCATGTTCCCACCTAAGTCCCTCATGCTGCAGTTTCGGTCCCTCTGGCTTTTGCCTGGGCCACTGCCCTGCCCTTTCTTGCAGCATCTCTTTCCCAGGATGCCAAGGCTGCATTCCACCCAGGAGGGAGAGCGGGAGCTGTCCGGGGGTGAGTCAGCCAGATTCACAGCGGAGATGTAGGTCGCCAAGCTCCCTCCTCCCTGCTCTGCGGTGGCTGAGGCCTCCCGCCCTGCCTGACCCATCCCCCTGTCCTTGTGGCCTCACACCCCCTGCCCACGGCCCCTGCCAGCCTGGCTCAGCCCCGCTGGGACCCCCCAGGAGAGACGCATTCTGCAGGGACTTCTGTTTGGCCCCCAGAACCGCCACCAAATGCCTGAGGCAGGCTGCTGGCCCTTTTCTCCCTCTTTTAACGTAAAGGAAACTAATAAAAGCAACACACGACGAAATAAGCTGATGTTTTACTTACAAATTGCAGCTGAAATGATTCACCCAAGCACCCGGGAGGCTCTGGGAGGCCGGGCTGGGCCAAGAGAACCTGCGGCAGAAGGTGCCCCCGGGGCCGCATGCTGACCTGCAACACCCAAACAGCTCTCCTGGGAGACGTAGAGCCAACCCCTCTTTCCTTGACATTACCGTGGGTATGCCTGGGTCAGAGCCACCGTCAGGAGGGTGGGCTCCCAAAGGCCCCCGCAGAGCGGTGGGCCGCTGCATGGCAGGACAGACGGAGGTGTGGAGAGGACACACAGAAATGCATTCACACTGTCACGGGGCGTGCAGGGACAGTAGCAATGTGTCTGTTGCTGATGGCTCTGACGTGCCCTCGTGGCCACACGGCCTCCCTTCATGCCCACAACCGTCCTGTGACATGGCCACTGGGCAGCCCACAGCTCCGCGTGGCTGTTTCTGTGTACAGTGAAATCAATTTTATTTCAGTGTGATTGAAAATTCGGTCCCCCAGCCTCCTCGCCAGGTCCAAGTGTTCATTAGCCACAAGTAGCTAGTGGCCACTGTTTTAGTGCAGACATGGAACATTTGCTTTGGTGCAGAAAGTTCTATTAGATGGCGCTGCTCCGAAATACCACAGACAAGTAAGGCCCTGAGAGCACCGTGTGCACACACACTAACGCAAGCGTGTGTGTGGAAACTGACGTGGGCAGGTGTGGGCTTCACTGGCATGTTCTCATAGCCATGGCACCTGGTCTGTGTGTGTGTGTCTGTCTGTCTGAGAGGCGCCCAGCCCTCATCCACCACCCAGACATCCCACTGCCTGAAGGAGAGTATTATGAACCACAGGCTCTGGAATCAAACGGCCTGGGTTCAAATGTTGACTCTCCCACTGTCTAGCTGTGTGACCTTAGGCCAGTGGCTTAACTTCTCTGTACCACAACTTTCTCTTTATAAAATAAAGATAATAATAGAGCCGTGGTGGAGAGTTGTTAGGCGCATTCCATGAGATAATACGTGCAAAGCTCTCAGCGTGGCTCCTGGCACATTGTGAGCTATTAATAACCGTTAGCTGTTACTGTTGTTTTCAGGAGGCAGTGTTTGCTGTGCTGGGGCAGCCTTGGAGAAGAGTCACATAGAGGAGCATGCTGAGAACTCTGATAAGACACGAGGGTCGCCTCATCCTCGTGCCTGGAGTTTAGGGGCTGGGATGAGCTGGTGCGAAGCTGCAGGGGGCCGGGGGCACCACCAGCCGGGGTGAAGGGACACTGTGGGGCAGACACGGGGTGCTGATGAGGGGAGGGGCCCACCCAGGAGGAGTGGTAGAAACGGAGAAGGCGTTGGGCCCCGGCCTGTTCTTCACAGCCTTCATCTTCCTGTTCTGCCCTAAAAATGTACTGCTGGGGGAGAGGGAGTCAGGTGCACAGCTGCTTTACTAGTCAGAACGGCTTTCTCTGTTCGGAAAGCGGCAGCACTATCCTCCGGACTCCTTGCCCTCTAGGGTCTAACGTCTCACCCGGGAGAGGAGGCCAAGCCACAAGTGACAATTAGAATGAAAAAGAATCCGAGCCCCGAGCCCCGGAGGCACCAGAGGGAATTTCTAGTCCAAGGCAGCCACTGTAACACAAATCATTTCAACAGGTATTGGCCGACTGGTGGTTCTGTGTTAGGACAGCATCTAGTGGGTGCTGGGTGCTATTCAAAAAGAAAAAAAAAGAAATGAAAGGGTCTCTGCCCTCAAGGGGTGGAGAGCCTGAGACAGAGGCCCAGGGCCCCAGCTGCAGAAGGTGAGGGGCACGTGCCACAGTGGCCCTCCCCAAGGTCCTGTGTGGGCAAGATGGCAAGTAGGAACTCGAAGTGGGCTCTGAAAGAGGGATCAGAGCTGAATGAAGCCCAGAGAGGCTGGGCGGCTTGCCCAGGACCACAGAGCCAGCAAAGACCAGAACCAGGCATGAGGTCCCTCCACCATGAAGAGATGAGGAAAAGGGACCCTATCCTTAAGCACATGGTACAGAGAGGGGGCCCTCGGAGGTGCACACAGAGAGACACCAGAGCCACCTCCCCGCAGCCAGCCTGTCTGTCCTGAAAACCTCCGGAAGGTCCCGCCCAGACGCGGGCTGGAGGCTGCCTGTGTTTTCAGATGTGGCCAGCAGAGGGCACCAGGAGCACTGCACAGCTTCAGCCGTGGAGTGGCAGTGGGGGTTCTGGATTCAGAGCCTCAGGCCCTCAGGGCACAGGGCAGAGACATATGCACGCTCACACACCTGCATGGGGTGAGGCAATTACGGGACACCAGATGGGAGAGCTACCTGAGCAGCTGCCATGTGGAGGTGGGGCTCACAGGGGCATGCTTGGGTGGACAGGCGAGGTCTCATGGCCCTCCCAGAATCAGGCGCATCCAGAAAGGAGGTACCGGGGTTGAATGAAAGAGATTTCTCCCATGATGGGCCTGAGCCCGGTTGTGACATTAAATGCTGTGCTTTCTGTCATTTCCATTCGGAGAAGTCAAAGGGAGGGGACTCTCCATCTGTCACCACCTCTGAGGTTCATCCCTCGATCCCCCACAGACAACCAATGGGCTAGAAACCGCTCCTGTCAGTCCATGCGTGTGGAGTCAAGGTGGGGAGGGCAGCCTGGAACAGCCCCCAAAGACCGGCAATTTTCATGTCCTTTTGCAGACGCGTGACAGCAAAGCCGTGTCCTTTCACATAGACCTGACCAGGAACCAGCCTTCCCGCCTTCATGATAAAGGCCACTCACAGCACTTGAATTGCCCCTTTTGCAGAAGCCCCCCCGCCCTTCCCCCAAAGGACTTCCCAGGGACTCCTTCTCTTGAATAGAAGCCCCGTTCCAGGCCGAGCAGCCCAGGTCTTCGGAGTGTACGTAGACCTGCTTCAATCCAACCTGGGTGAAATTTCCCAGACTCCAAAGGATGTGGGTCTGAATTCAGTTTTTGTCCTCACCCTGAGAACCAGCATGTGTCTGGTTTGGGAGACGACAACTTGGAGACTCAGAGGACCGGCATGGCCAAGGTGCTGACAGAGCAGGAGATGAGAGGGGAGGGGAGGAGGGAGTGGAGGGAAAGGGATGTGTGAGGGAGGGAGATGTGCCACGTCAGGGCACGTCTGTCCCCGGTTCTGTGTGTGTGAATCTTGTGAAGTCAGCCAGCCAGCGCACCCCGGCAGCCCGGAGGGGGTGTCATCCTCTTCCTCCAGGCCCACTGACCCGCGTGTGCACGAGCGTGTGAGGCAGGCGGCGAGCGGCAGTCCGCGTGAGGCTGGGACTTTGTGCGGCACACGTGCGCGTCTGCAGGTCGTGTGGGGGTGCACGGGAGCAGGGCCGAGGGCGTCAGACTTGCCAGGCTGGGGCTGAGGACCTGCAGGCCCGTCTCTGCCACTGACTCACACCCCGGTCTGGGGGCAGGGGGGGAGAGGGGTCCCAATCTCTCTGGCTCCATGTCGGCCTCTGCAAAGGCAAATGACAAGTCCTGCCTCACTTCCCTCGCGTACCTATTGTGACACTCGAATTAGGCAAAGATGGGCAGGGAAGACAAGGGCCACACAGGGGCCCCCTAGACCCTGTAGCTCAGACAGCGAGCTCAGGCTGGAAGATGGCTGTCGCTTGGCCAGTTCCCTTAGAGAAGGGCTGGGCAGACGGGCTCCAGGGAAGAAACGGTTCCCAGTTGTCCAGGGTCCAATCCACCTTCGGCCCTACAGCTTGTTCCCGGGGACTCCTGAAGACCCCCAGCCTCCCCCCACAGCCACACTGGCCTGTGGAGCCCTCGGCTTTCCCTGGGGAAGCCTGTTCGCCTCCCAACCCTCCCATCACCCCTCCAGGGACTATCCTCCCACTCCCCCCCCCATTGTTGCAAACACTGTGATTCAGAGAGTCATTTCCAAGGAAACCAAAAAGAAAAAAAAAGAAAGAAAGAAAGAAAAGAAGAAAAAAAAAAAAAGATTCCAGGCATCAAGGGAAATTTCAACCACAAAGCAAGTGGTTCCAGAGGAGCCTTGACAGCACCCAGGACGCAGCTCGGGGCTCCCAGCATTGTCAACACCATTCTCAGAGGGCGGGACATAAACAGGACATATGTGCAGAGGCATGGGGAAGGAGACGAATGTTTCCCCAAAGTGGAAATTAAAGTTATCAATAACATTTTGTTGTATTGTTGTTTAGCCACAAGGCCCTCACGGCTAGAGGAAAGAAAAAAAAAAGAGCAAAGCAAAAGTTAGCAAGGGTGTCCTTGTGAGGGACGAATCCAGCTCTCTGCTCGCCGTGGCCAGTGTGGGTTCACATGAGACCCGGCTCAGCCAGTGCTGTGACAGCGGGGCACACCTGAAGGGGCTCTCGGGGTCCCCCTGTCCTGGTGGCCGCTCCCCCTCCAGTGGGGCTCAGGTTGGGATCCCACACACCTGGTCCTGGCCACTGACGGTCCCCTCGAGGTCACAGTACAGAGATCCATCCTGAAATCATACACTTTCATGGATTCTCTGTCTGCAGCCCCCACAGGCACACACTCACGCACATGGAGTGTGCACCACACCAGGTGATGGCTTCCGCTCCCTTTTCCTGTTACTCACACTGCTGTTCTCTGCTATGGTAAAGTGAGTTGGGGTGAGGATCTTGCCAAGTACATGCAAGTGGCACGGGGACTCTCGCTGGGTGGGAGACGAAACCTCAAAGCCACGGAACTGCTGGTCTTTGGAGAACAAGAGCAATTGGCTTCAGAATTTGTTCCAGATGGTGGCATGGGTCTTATTTTAACATTTCTGAAATGACCGACTAGGAAAGACAACAAAATGAAGTAAATTAACCCAATAAGGTATGTACCGTCTCTCGTAGCTTTGAATATAAAGAGTTGGGTTCAGCCTCATCCAAATCATACAGAGATGTTATTTTTAATTCTAGAATCGCAGATCGTAAGCAGGAAGGATTACCAGCAGGGCATTCCAATAGAAGGAAAAGGCCTGGGTGCAGGCAGGCAGACCCAGCCGTTGGGGCCCCAGGGTCAGCCCTCCTTCCAACAGCTCCCCAAGGAGAGGAGTGCAGAGGGCAGCTCTCCACCAGCCCGCGGTGTGGACAGCTCTGCCTCCTGGAGGCTGCCCCTCGGGCTCCCCTTGTTTCCTAGAGCATTGTGAGTGGCCTGCTCCTGCTGGCCGGCAGAAGGGGCCCTGTGAGCCTCGGCTCCTCTCCTCCAAGGCTGCAACCTGCAACCCTGCAACCGTGCAGACAATAGGCCAGCACGGAAGTGTCTGCATTCATATTCAGTCCTCTGCCTTCCCTTCCCTCTCTTCCCCTCCCTCTTCTTCCCCTCTGGCCCTGGGGATGTATTTTGCATCCTTTAAATGATCTTGTTTATTCTATGTGTCGGAATATAGTTGTCTGAATATTAATTACGGCTTTAGTGAAGTTCATCGGTTGAATGCAGGACTTGAGCATTCCTCCTTCACTTTCAGCCACCTGCTTTGATTTCTCTGTTTATCTGCTTGACTGAGCTGAAATCAGTTTCTGTAAGTGAAAGTCGGCTGCTTGGAGCAGATGTTAATGCTCAGAAATAGTGTAGGGTCTGCTACTAGCATAAGTGGCATGATGCTAATAAATAGAGGTGCGGGGCGGCGGCGGCGGCGGTGGCGGCGGCGGCGGCAGGAACCGGGGCACGGCAGGCGGCCCAGGGACCGAGGCTCGGCACTGCCCAGGGGAAGNTTCATCGGTTGAATGCAGGACTTGAGCATTCCTCCTTCACTTTCAGCCACCTGCTTTGATTTCTCTGTTTATCTGCTTGACTGAGCTGAAATCAGTTTCTGTAAGTGAAAGTCGGCTGCTTGGAGCAGATGTTAATGCTCAGAAATAGTGTAGGGTCTGCTACTAGCATAAGTGGCATGATGCTAATAAATAGAGGTGCGGGGCGGCGGCGGCGGCGGTGGCGGCGGCGGCGGCAGGAACCGGGGCACGGCAGGCGGCCCAGGGACCGAGGCTCGGCACTGCCCAGGGGAAGAGACAGATGCCGGGCCTGGGCGCTGGGCACATCTCTGCCCAAGCCGGCCCCGCCCTCTCATCCCCAGCACCCCCACGTGCAGCCGGCGGGGGGCCGATGGTTAGTGGTGGTGGTGGTGGGGGGTTGTGACCGAATCGTAGTGCCATTAGCACCAAGTCACGACTGACAACTAGATACATCGTCTCCAGGGTTCCTATCCAGCTAACTAATTTAACTATGTGAATACGAGAAACGCCGCTCTGGTGCCATAAAGCAAATATTGCCTGAGCCAGGGGCCCACCGGTGCCTGTCAGGAACGAATGAGAGAGGAGGCGCCCATCAGGACCCAGTGGCCAGGTCCACAGCCCTGGTAGGGTCAGAGATCTGGCCCTGGAGTAAGTCCGCCATGCACCCCACGCAGCCAGGTCTCGATGGGCCGCCAGCAGTGGGAGCCTGCTCCATCCCGGCCCCTGCCTCCCGGGCCTCCCCTCCTCGCTGGCCCCTGACAGGGGGCCGACAGGTGTCCTCTGCCGTCAGAGAAGGACAGATGGGATCACAGGGCGATGCTTCTATCCCAGCCCCCCTGTCTTTCCCCGTCTCTGCAGCTCCCCACTTTCTCCAGGAGAGGGACTTGCAGGCGCTTTGATGAGAAACAGGTGGGCCTCACTTCTCACGAGAGCTGATCCTGAAATAGGAAGCAAATTGTTATTACCTTCGGTTTTGTCTTCTTCTTTCTTTTTTTTCTTTATAATGAATCCTACTGAAATGTGCTGTGTTTGCTCATCAGAAGAGCCTTATAAGGAATCCTTTTAGAAATGAAAGAATCCTCTGCCCTGTGAAGAGTCGCCTTTTACTTCATCTGGGTTGTGAGCTTGGGCGTTCCGCCCAGCCGTGTTCCTTAAAGCCACCCCCTTGAATCACCAGGTGACTTCTTCTCTGAATCAGAAAGCCCCCCCTCTCAGGTCACACCCCCCTGCCCCCCAAGGTAGGGACAGGGACCGGGGAGGTTGAGGGGCAGGAACACCAACTCCATGATGGAAACCCTCGATTCTCAGACTTCTCACCTGCCGGGCTGCAGGCAGAAGGTCTAACTGGCTCTCTGTGGCTCAGCAAACGTGCCCTCCCCCCACCCCCCGCTGGCTCCCCCACTCTCATCCAGGAAATTGGGGATGAGCTCGTGGAATAATGTCTGTGAAAGCAGAGATTTAGGAAACTCAAAGCACTCCACCGATGTGAAGGAGACTTTTGTACACAAGCACATGTGTCATTCTGCCTTGAACCTGCAGGTCCCAGCCCTGACTGAAACTAAGGGCGTGGCGTCTAGTGTGGCTGAGCAGCTAGCTGGAAGGCTCCACGCTGGAAGTGGCTACCCACGCCAGTAAGCTCAGAAGAAAGTAATGGCAACAACCCAGATAATTCTGGGAAGTTCAACTTCCATGAGAGGTATCCAGAAAATGGAAACAGAAAGACAGACTTTGGCCCCTGATTAATTGTTCAGTGCTCCTCTTTCTAGAAGATGCACTAAGACAGTAACTTTAAATAACTGATAATTACTCAAATAGATAAAACATGTCCCATGCACAGAGCACTTTCTCTTTTGCGAAGTTCTTACTTTGTTTTCCTTCTTCCTGAGGTTCGTAACTACCCACTGAGTGCAGTGGGATAGGAATTGTTATCCCAATTGACAGATGAGAAAACTGAGTTTGAAAATCATTGTCAAGGGAGGAGGACAGTTATTTCAATAGACAAAAGGCTGGGTTCATTTTTGTCAGAAAATTAACACTGCTCACTTGACCTTTTTTTCCTTCCTTATCTTCCGGAACATAAAAAGTCAAATTCATGACCCATGTGCTCCATCTGCTTATCTCAAGTGTGAAAACATATTTTTCCTTTGCACCCCTCAAAGAGGCTATTATCATTTCCCTCCAAGATCTGTGCTTTAATCTGGAAGCTATTTCTGATGTAAATGGGGGACAATCTCCCCCAAAAGGTAGCATCTACCCCTCCAACCATTACTCCACACACCCTGGCCTGGGGTCACAAAGGTGACTGAGATGCAGCCCCTGCCCTCCAAATACCTACAAAGAAAAAAAAATACAAAGCTTCATTTCCCCAAACTGCCACAGAAAGGCACATTCAAAGTGCAGGGAATGTTCCAGAGAAGAAAGGCTGTCTGTCTCCTGAGGGGATGACTTGGGGAGCCGCTCTGCGGGGTGTCCTTCGATCTTGCCTTGATGAATGGATATGATTGTGAAATGCAAAGATCAGCAGAAGTGCCCTCCACAAGGAGAAGGCCATCTGAGGAACAGGGAGAGGAGCCGGGGCTGGCTGGGCAGGGCGGCAGGCCCCAGCGTGGACGGCGCAGAGGGAAGCTGGCGCATACGTGCTGGAGGAATGCCAGCTGCTGTGGGTGGCCCAGGCCCACATGCCAGGCCCTTGCTGGAGGAGAGTTCCTGGGGTGGGCACACAGGAGATTAAGGCCAGAAGTAACAGAGAGATCCTGACAGGAGCCGGGGATGGGCCTAGATCATGCGTCACCCAAGTTAGCGAAGAGTGCCCTGCCCTCCTGTCCTTGCGCTGGCCTGTCTGCGAGACTCCAGCCACACAGGCTCCCCTCACTCAGGGAGCGTGCAGCCCACATCCAGAAAGCCCCACCGGCCCTCCAGCCTGGGCACAGGACAGAACCCACTCCGTGATGGAAAGCCTCCATTCCCCAACTCTCTGATGACCCTCCCCGGTTCGCGCCCACCCCGAGTTCTCGGCTTTCTTAAAGGTCTTGCCTTTAAAACAAACTGTTGTTATTACATAAATAATTGATTTCCTTCCCCATTTTTTATTAATCAAAGGCTAATCAGAGCTGGAGATCGGCCTGCAGTAACCAGTGTTAGCCACGCTGAGTGGATAGAATTCTTGCTAAAAGCAGCGAGGTGCTCTTTTTGTGTAAACACCAACCCCTCCCCCCCCCCAGCCCGTGCAGCCTCATCAAGGGGACATGTGTCCTTTCCACTCGACTTTGTGAAAAACCCAGAAAGAGCTTGAGTTCTGGGACTCCAGTTTGGCCAATTCAGCTCAACGGTCCACACCCTTGAGGAATCCTAGGGGCCTGGAAGGGGGCAGTTTGGGACACCTGCTCCCACATGGTGGGGACCAGCTGCTGGAGAGAAGGGGCTTCCGGCACAAGGCAGGTAGTTGGGACAGGCAGCTCAGGACTCAGAGAGCCTTTCTGGGCAGAGATTCAGGCCAGAACCTGCCCTGGCCTGAGACCGAGGGTCCCCGGGGCCCCCTCAACAAACCTGTGACTTCACCCAGCTCCTGCTGTCCCACAGGCAGCCCCCACCCAGCTCCCAGGCCAGACACCTTCCCGCAGCCTACCTGTCCCTTGCCTGCACCCCCCCCACACACACAGCTGAAAGATACTAACTAGCAACATCATGGTTCGACGACCTGGACCAGATTCTTATCAGTCCTTTTTTTTTTTTAATCCTGCTGACTTTTTTCCTTCCCTTTCTCTCTCTCTCTCTGTACTTATTGATCCCAAACGAGGAAAAAGTCTATTAATCCTAAACCCAGAGAAGATTAGAGATAGGGCCGAAAGGGCTTGTCAGGACAGAGCCGCACAAGCATTATCTCCTGGGAAGGTGACCACGTCACCAGCAGAAGGAGGAAGGGGAACAAAGGAAGGGACGCAGAGCCGGGCCACCCCAGGAGGCAAATGTGATGCTGAGGAAGATCCTCCTTTCTCAGCTTCCCACCCTCCCTCGGGGATGGGAAGCTGGGAGGGGGTGACAGGTATTTGGTCCTATGGTCGTTGCCCACCCCTGCCAAGCCCTTCTCCGTGCTCAAAGCACCTTCCAGGGCAGGTGGAGGCGGGCAGTGGTTTCATCTCCACTGAGGCCACAGAGACTTGAAACCTTGCATGGGATCACCCACAATCAGGGTAGCACCAGGGGGACAACCCTGTCCTGTCCAATAGGGGATGTCTATTTGGGACTGTGGGGCTGCTGAAGTGGCACTTGGCCGGGGTGCCAGTGAGCTGGAGGCCCCACCAGAGACCTCAGGCAAGTTCCATGACCTCTCTCTGCCTCAGTCTCCTCCCCTGTAAATCAGATCCAATAATTGTAAGAACCTCACAGGATTACAGTGAGAATTATAGGAAATCATATGTCTGAAGAGCGCATGTGTTAGTCTTATTATTAATAAATAATTACTATGACACTTTCATCCAAAGTTCAGGAAGGGAGTCTGACCCGCTGTCCTCTGCAAGGTGGACAAGGGGCGCGGTTTTAGGGACAAGACAACCGCGAGGCCATGTGTCAGCACTGATGTGACCCAAAGACTTTGGATCTGTGCAGGGACTGTCATCCACTCTGTTTGTGGACTGCATGAAACCCCACAGAATGGTCCACGGCAGCTCCTGGGGACCAGAGCTGCGGGTCTCCACCTCCCTCCACACCCCACTACTCACTGAATGAATCAGTCCCTGGGCGTGAGGCCCAGGCACCTTTGTTTTTCAGGTGAAGACACTGAAAGTCAAATCTGTGGCCAAGCTGGGCCAAGTATTGTGTGGTAACTGGATGCCAATCTCCTAGGAATAGAATCTAGGTCCCTGTCCTGCAACCAACACCACACCACAGCCTCTCTCAAAAGGTCAGCCCTAGCTTTTCCAGAAATCCACCAGCTGCTTGCAGAACAAGCCCAGAAGCTTCTGTAGGAAAGCAAGGCAACAGGCTATCTCACCCCCTAGAATGCCTTTTCTCTCTTTCCATTTCCCCTGGCTCCATTCCTTTCCCGTTTCCTCAGTGTAGGAGCTGGTGCTGAACTGTTTGGAGGCTCCCTTGTTTATGTGCTTCCCCATAAATCTTCCTCATGCAAGGAGGGTGCTGTACTTCGTCCAGCGATGACTGGGCTCCCCAAGGTCAAAGACAGTGTCTGCTGGCTCATGGACACCTTGACCCATGTCATCTGGGATGGAGCACTGGACAGATGGGAAGCTTGTCCTGCTTGTCTCTCAGGCCAGGAGCGGGCTCATTGGATGAGAGGATGAAGTCAAGGTCTTCCAAGCACTTCCAGGGGACCAGATCCTTGCATTATGGCATCTGTTTTCCCACAAACACTGGGAGCCTGGAACTGTTACTATCCCCATTTTACAGATGAGGACACTGAGGCATAGAGCACTTGAGGGACTTGCCCGGTCAACAATAGTCTTGAGAGTCTGGTTCTTAATCCCCTGCTGCACCCCTTTTCACATGTGGGGACCTTGCCCTAGAGCCTTAGTCCCCTGGGAAAGTAATTGTGGGGTTTAAAAAAAAAGGGATGCGCTAAGAGCAGATGGCTTGTTTGTTGTTTATTACCTACTTGAAATTTTGTCAATTAGACTCCAAGTTACCGATTTACAGAAGAATAACAGCACAAGAGATGGCTTGGTACAGTGGGATGAAATGCTGAGCTAAGAAACTGCAGTGTTGAGGTTTTGGAAAAATTATTATTATAAAAATAACACATGCACATGGTAAAAAGTGCAAAGGGATATACAACAAAGCACGATTCTCCCTTCCATTTGAGACCCCATCCCACTCATCAGAAGGAGTGGTGTCCCAGGTATTCTTCTAGAAATACGTCAAGTACACGCAGGCACATGCAAACACACCCACAGGGGCTTTCTGTTGTGGAGATTGGAATATGGTCCCCATGCTGCTGTGCACCCCGACTGTTGACTTTCCAGTATATCTTGGATCTGTCCAGATCGGCCTGCCTAAGGGTCAACTTACTTCATGTAGTAGCTGCAGAGTATTTTGTTGTCCAGATCTGCACTAATTTATCATAACCAGGTCCCCACGGATAGACAATTAGGTTCTTTCTAGTTTTGCTTTATTTCACCACAATTCATACACCATCAATATCTCTGTGCACATGCGCTACACACATGTATGAATCCACCTGTAGAATTAATTCTTCCAGGTGAAATTATTTCAGTAGATTTGAGCATTCTACATTTTGACTGACATTTGCTTCCAAAGAAATTCTAGCAATTGAAGCTTTCATTAATTTTTTTTTTTCCTGAATCCCCGTTCTCCCAAACGCCTTACTAACATTGTGTCGAACCAGAAAACCATTTTTGCCAAGACCCGGGTTTCAATTCCTGCCCTGACACCAGCTATGAGGCCTTGACCAGGCCTATGCAGTCCTGGGCCTCAGTTCCCTCACCCGCAACCTGAAGGTCAGACTCGGGGACCTGTAAGGACGCTGTTAGCTCTTGCTTGTCTGTGGTTTGAAGTATCTGCCCAGTGCCTGTGGTGTGTTAAAATTCTGTGGGGACCCATGAGTTCTCCTAGCCTAAAGGAATCTAAAATCTGGTTGGGGAGTAGAGTACACCCTGAGAAGATTTAAGGAGCAACCTGGGACAGTCTGAAGTCAAGTGCAAAGTTGTGTGGTTGAGTCCACAGGCTTGTGGAAGGCGGAGGAGAACGAGGTCAGGAGCCAGGGCAGCTCGGAGGAGGAGGAAGCACCCACATGGAAGGGGCAGGAAAATGCACTGAGATTGTTGGTTGGAGATGACAACTGACACCAGGAAACGTTTATCCCCTCCCTCCCAGAGCCCAGAAAGCCAGCCGGCATCCCCCCCCAACTCCCCCACTATCAGCTTGTTTTTTCAGGGGCACGTCTCGTTTGTCCCCCGGTACTGTCTGGTGTTCCAGTTCTGAAGATCAGGTCCTACCCCAGTGGTTTCACTAAGTACTGGGCTCTTTGTGGAAACGTCAGTTCAGTTTACTGTTCTGGAAAAAAAAAAAATGCTACATATAAACCTTGATTAGCCCAAGTTCTCAGAAAATGGAGGATTTTAATGAATTCCGGTTTCTGGGTAATAGAGGGTTTTTAAAAAAGCTTTTGGAGGAGGCTGGAGCGCCTCGCCTGCTCCCGTGGGCTCTGGCTGGTGACCTGGGTCCAGCAGGGTCTACACACTGGGCCTCTGCTGCAGGCAAGGCTTCCTGTAGCCAGAGGTCACAGGCTGGAGTGATAGTGACAAAGTGTCAGGGAGCTCCGGCTGCGTTTTGGGCTACTAGTGTGCACTCCAAAGCGCAGGGCTTGCTGTTTTCTTCTTAACCACGGTGCTCATTCTCGAGGGAATTTCGCTCATCTTCCTGAAACGGGGGCGGGGACGGTGGAAAGGCTATTGCTGCGGGTTAAGGGTCCTCCTATTGATGTTATGCTCTTTGGGGCTTACATACGTCGCTAGTATTAACCGTGATGTGTTACAGCTGGAGACCCTTTTAGTTTAACTTTTTGCTGTAAAGATGGGGAAACTGAGGCCCAGAGAAGCAGAGTGGCTGTTGCCAGGCTGTCAGAGAATCGGGGCGGTGACCACACCCTACAAATCAAGCTCTTTCGGGATGGCCAGGTTACATGACTTGCATGTAAAGGGCAGAGCTGGCGTTCAAACTATACCCACTGGATACCAAAGCTTTTCCCAGGAGGTCCCCAAGTCCGTAGCAGTCCCTTCTCTCTGGGCTTTGGAACCCGTTTGTCAGCATGGGGATCTTGGAGTCTATATTTTCGAGGGCACCTGGCAAAACCCTGTGGTGAGCTCTTGGGATGAAAGATGCCACTCTACAGGCTGCTTTCAATGGTCCGATTAAAAAATCAGTTGTAAAGAATTATCCTACTTTTCATGCAAGTGGCTATACCCCAAGCCTCCCCCCTCCCAAGCACTGAACGCTGGCTAGAGGAGCTCAAGAATCCTATAAGCCCACCCGTTATAAGCAGACTCACAGCCAGGTGAATGTCAGTCACCTCCCTCGGTGTCACATTTACCTCCTTTGAGGGGTGCTTGTGAATTGAAAGTAAATGCACTCTGTAGCACCCTTAAAGGCTGCCTCACACAAAAACTAGGAATAGTGCTATCCTTGGCCCTGCTCCCATCTGGCTGTGCCGTGGTTCTCTGCCACTGCTCCTCCAGAGGTAAGAAGATAGAATCATCTCCTGCCACCTGCCTTCCAGAGCTTCGGGGATAACCGAGGTCAGTGGTGCTCTAACTTCGGTGCTCCTCAGAGCCACCAGAGGGCTGGTTAAGCACAGGGGGCCGAGCCCCTCTCCAGAGCTTCTGACTCAATAGATGGGTGAGGCCCAAGAATTTTGCATTTCTAATGAATTTCTAGGTGATGTCCACCGGTCTATGGACCCGTATGCAAGTCTGGGGCCACCTTTGGAGCACTGTGAACAAGGGAACTCGCCAAAGGGATTTTTATTATTATTTAAAATTGTGTAAAATGCAGGATCCTTCTTTAAAGTAAAAAAGTACTGTTTATTCCCTCCAACACCATCCCTGATAAAATTTAAGATTTCCTCAATCCCATTTGCTTATCTAAGAACCCACAGAATTTTTAGGAGATACTATAGACCAGTCGGCCGGTTACCCAATGAGCTCACACCTGACAAATGAGCCTACTCCCTTCCCACCCCCTAGAAAGAGTCAACTCCAGAAACCAGAAGATTCTCTCCCCCAAAGGAGAAACGTTATAAACTTGATCATGAACAGAGCCTGTCTGGCCTCACACTCAACCTCCAGCTGCACAAAGCTGGTCACAGACACCAGGAACCCACACAGACACACACATGCAAGGTTGCTCCCACTCCCCTCCACACACCCCCAGAAACCCACCTGCAAAGAGGCTCTGTCTGCCCGGAGCACAACTGGGCCCCCATCTAGGTGTGGGGCTCCTGACATAGGGGGACTGTCTGAGTTAGAGGGAGCAAATTAAAAATGGAAAGGATTCCCAGAAGTCATTAACCCCAAATCAGAAGGGCCTGATACTGCTTTCTATTGGTGAGGACCCGTGGTCAATCTGGAGGGAGGGCCGTGGGCCTGAGCAGTTGGTGGCGACGGGGGCAGTCCCCACAGTGCTCAGAGCACACTGGGGGGACGGGAAGCAGGAGCCACCCAGTGGCCAGCTCAGGAGGGAGGCAGAGGCAGAGACACAACAGAGGGGTGGTCCGAGGAGCAGGAGGCACCAAGGAAAGAGGAGAGGTTGTAACAAAGAGATAAAGGAGGAGGGCAGGATGAGGGAGGGCGGGCTGGAGATGGAGAAGCCCCGGGGAGAGGAAGGGAGGCGCAGACAAAGACCGCGGCAAGCCGACAGCGGGATGGGCCCGAGCCGCGGAGCCCGGAGCGCCCCCGGCCCGGCCCGCCGGGGCTCCAGTCTCGCGGCCGCGGTCACTGACATGGGCCGCCGGGGGCCGCCGGCAGAGCGCACCGGGAGCGGAGCGCCCCCGCGGGAGGAGCGGGGGCGATGGCCGGGG
>LNAC01000197.1:622166-656284 GCA_002007465.1 Ailurus styani
CCGCTCCCTGCCCTTAATGGCTCGGTAATTGATTGGCCCCGCGTCCTATTTTCACCGCGGGCGGCCGGCGCCAGAGGTCGGCTAATATCAATATTTCCCGCGGCTGCTCCGCGGTCTAGATCCTCCTGCTCCAGGCCGCCCCGCCGGCCGAGAATTTACCTTTGGTTTAACAAGAAGTGGGAGCTGAGTCAGGGATTAGGGCTTGTCAAGTCAAGTCAACACAAATAAAAAAAATAAAAAAAAATAAAATAAAAAGGAGGGGGGATGGGGAAAGGGGAGAGGCTTTCGTGGAAGCGGGGAGCACTCGAGACAGCCCGGGGTCAATCGTGGGGAGGAGGAGGGAGGAGGAGGCCAAGAGGCAGGGCAGGGAAGAGACGAATGAGGAGGGAGACAGAAAGGGATTTTAAAAGACCATGAAATCCTTATTCCTGTGGCTGGCATTTGAAGCCATCTGTAACTGGCCATTTCCCTTCTTCCCACCCACCTTGTCACCCGCAGCCACCAACACCACTAGCACAGGCACCCCTGCAGCCTGACCCATTTCCTTACCTCTCCCTCCCCCATAATATTTTCTGGTCCTACTTTAAGTGGCATTTTCTCTCCAACGAGATGTGACTCATTCTAGGCAGCGGGAAGAACTAACATTTATGGCGTATTGCTGTATCCCAGGCACTGTGCCAGGTGATAATCAAATATTAGCTCATGGAACCTCCTCAACAGCCCAGAAGACGGGCTCCATGGGTGCAGAGCGGGGTCTGTCTCCTCCCCTGAAAGCACAGCGCCCAGCGTAGCTCCCGGAACTCATTCACGGCAGCGGTCTGTTGAAAGACGGAATGAATGCATGACTGAATGGCACAGTCCGGACCGCGCGGACATTGTGGTTGCTCAGCGAGCATGAGTGAGTCGCCCAAAGCCACCCGCTCTTCCCTCTCCTCCGCGCCTCCTCTCTTCACCTCTAGACTTATCAATTGTAGATGATGGGCCCGTGGTGCTCTGTTACAGTGTAGAGACTCCGGTTTCGAACTGGGATGAAGAACCAGGAGGGGTTGGTGGCAAGAGACTTTGGGAGACAAAGAGCAGGGGAGCCAAGAACACCCTCGAAGTGGGAGTCCCCTCAGCAGACCATGGGCGTCTCTGCCGCTCCCCAGGACCACTCAAAGCCTAAGCGGTAGGAGTCGGTTGCTGAGCGTCCCGTGAAGTGCCTGGATTTCCCAGAACCACCATTGGGCAGTTGTCTGCTAGTGGTAGTCCCCCAGCTAGCCGGTCTCCCGAGGCTGGGTTCTGGGTCAGAACTGCAGTTGTGTGTCTCAGGATCTCAGAGCTGGGGGCAGCTCGGGGATGGGAACGCATGGTAGGCTTAAGGGTTAAATAGTGGGACTTCCACCAGGACCCAGATGACCCCTGCCGGGGAGGTGGGGGGTATGAATGGATTTCCTGGTATCCCAGAAGAACATCTAGGATCCCTCTGAGCCCTGCTCTGAACCCCAAAAGAGACCTGGAAGAGCGTGAGAGTGAATCCAGGTCAGCTCTGACCTTTCAAGAGATGCCCAACAAATGAACCTTTTAAGTCTTCACCAGATCCATGGGGTCCCTATGTCTGTTCCTACTCTGGTCCGAATCCTGAGGGTCCAAACCCAGAACACGGTAACCCTCAGGGAAATAGAAAGAGGGAAGCAAAGCAGTCCCCACCCCACATTCTCAGTCTAGTTGTAGAGAACAACCCTGCGCTCTGCCAACCAGTCACAGAACAATGCAAGGGGGAGTTACAAAGAACATGGTCTTGTGGGTCTTCGCACAGCAGAGTTGAGACGGAAGTGCTCAGAGTGGCTGGACTGATTGGGATGGTTTCGTGGAGGAAGGGGCACAGGGAAGGGGTTGAAGGCAGTGCCGGAAACTAGAGGCGGATCAAACTGATGGGGAGACCAGGGAGACTGCATGTTGCCCTGTAGAGTGAGCTCAGAGAGGCTGGAAAGAAGCCAGAGATCAGAGATATGGCCCCAGGGCCTCTGGCGGGTCCTGCTGCCTTGTCAGCAGGTGTAAAGCGTGGATGGGGCCTCCGTGATGGCCCAGGGCTCTCTCAAACAAGCAATCCTGCACCTGTTGAAAATTCTTCTGTGGCCTCCCTCAGCTTTTCTCTCACCCTCCCTGCTAATGTGAGTGAGGAGCAGCATGCCTTTTACAGGCTCAATTCACCGCCCCATCCACGTGCACACACACACTAGCTAGTCACACCTGGCAGCCTCAGCGGACAGATAAGTAGATCGCCCCTCGTGGCCCCAATCTCAGTCCCTCCCCCAGGCGCGTCAGTTCTCGCCGGTCCTGGTCGGGCTAGGGGTGTAGGGAGATGCGTGCTTCCTGCCGTCTGGAGCTCACGTCTGGCACAGGCCAGCAGAGAAGAAGCCAAGATGGTCATTCCGCTAGCGGTAGACTCGGTAATTACGGCAAGGGCAGGGACATGGGGACAGGAAGGAGCGGCGGGGGTCAGGGGGAGGGGAACCCATTTAGAAGACAATCAAAAAGCTGCCCTTTCTCAAGGTGTCTGTGTATGCGGGGCATCTGGCTTGTAGGAACTCACTCAGTCTTCCTGTTTCTACCACGAGGCAGGTACCATTTCTCTTCTCTCACAGATGCAGAAACCGATGAAGATGCAGGAAGTTAAGAGCAGAGTTTAGGAGCAGAGATGGGCTTTGACCCCAGGGCTGCCAACTCAGGAGCCCTAACTCTTAACCTCACCGGGTGCTGAGTGATCATAGCCTGCTGCACCCAGGTGAAGACAGCCTGTCCCTTCGTGACTTCCAAAGAATAAAGAGGGAAGCTTGATTTCCCTGTGTTTCACGGGGTACGTGCGGCAGTGTCCCCTAGTCTCTAGGACTGTCGCTCCTGAGGCCCTCCTGCCTGCTTGGCAGGATGAAGGACAGGTTTTCACAGGCAGACAGCAGAGGCCAGGGTCACCGCCGGCAAAGGCGCACCCAGCGCTGCTCCTGCCGCCCAGACGGGTGCCCTGATCCTCCGCTGGAAATGTCATGCGGGAGACAGGCACGCTCTGATCTTCAGAGAGCCGCGGTGCATCTGTGATGACATGTGGGCATCAAGATTTGCATATTTATTATAGATAAGCTGTCAAAATGTATGTTGTCAATTTCACCTTATACTCCAGATTTAATGGTGCGCGTAAAGGACAGAAAATCTTTAATATTAATATTAATATGATTTTAGATTATAAGACCACATTGTAGATATCAATCAGCCAACCCTTAAGGACATGTCACTCAAGTTGATATAGTTTATAGAAAATTAATGTAATCCATCCTGTATGATCTATTACAGGGGCATGAAGAGAGAAAAGAGCGTGTGTGCTTGGGGCGGGGGCTGGGGGGCCATTATTACTTGCCACAGTTCTCCATACGTGCTCATTTGTGTCTGTGCCTGAAACATCAGAGGGGGGATCCGGCGGGTGTCAGACTTGGCACGGACCTTGGAGATCGGCCCTGCCAACACTGTCACTTTGCTGTGAGGAGAGGAAGGCCCAGCAAGGGGAGTGACACACAGTCACTTGGTGGCAGAGGGGAGCCTGGAGCCTGGGCTTCGTGAGGGCTCTCCCCTCACTCCGCACAAGGCTCCCTGACACACTCCCAACCCCCCCTCACCCCCGCTTACAGGAGGCTGCCTGGGGAGGTGGTGTCTTCATCTGTTCCAAAAGATCCCAGGGATCCCCTGTCCTTCGAGGGACTCCTCCCCATGACAAGAGGCCTGGAGGGCCTTGGCAATGTGCAGAGGGGCTTTCCTAGTGCCAGGAGAACCCCAAAGCCCCCACTGCTCAGCCCGCACGTGCTCTGACGCCCAAGGCTTTGGCGCCGATGCTGTACTCACTTAGCTCATGGACAGAACATCTCCCACAGGCATAGATGGGGCTTCCAGAGAGCTTCCATAGATGACCCCTGGACTCCCAACTTTGCTCTCAAGTCCTGTCATCCCCCCCCAACCCCCCCCCCCACACCTTTCAATGATGCAGGGAAAAAATCCACTTTATTCTCCATACAACCTCCTAAAGTCTATAGCGCTCAGCCGGTGAGGTCAACAGGTAACTCAAAGCCCTTCTGGACCAGAGAAACCAGCTCCAAAATCTATTCCCTGAACTCCTCAGTGATAAGACAATGGCTGCCCAAACAGCACTTCTCTGGGCCCTCGTTCCTACACCATGAAATGAGAACGAAAAACATGCCCTGTGTAACCCACACAGCACCAGTCTTGTTCTCTGACAGGTGTCCGACACACCCAGCCCTCGGGCGTGGTTTCTGGAGCTCAGGCTAAGGACCTCTGGTACTGCTGGTCCTGCCTGAGGGCCTGGGTGTGGGCAGAAAGAAGGGGCTGTTCCTGGGAGCTTGGGCGGGGGAAGGGGAGCTTGCAGCCCAGGAATCTGCCCTTCAGTCCAGTTCCCAGTCCCTGCTCAGGTGCCCTAGCTTACTCTCTCTCCCTCTTGAAGAAGCAGGCAAGTCCTGGTGGGGGTAGATCACAACCATGGGGTAGCTCATGACCATGGGGTAGTTCATGACCATGGGATAGTTCAAGACCATGATGCTGATACATCTCCCACACTTCTTATCTGAAGTAAGACCGCGCCTGTCAGGGCTCCAGAAATCACAGAGACATAGAGGGCAGGTGAGGCCCAGGCCACCGGGGGGACCCACGGACCCTAATGGACCCAGCCAGACAGACACGCACTGGGCGGCATGCGGATCTGTTCATTTTACTTACAAACCACTGCCCACGACGAACACCTGAAGCATTTTTCATCCTGTTCAAACTACAAAAGCTTCCTCGTACACTTGGCTGTTAGTGATTCCGTACAACGGCAAAATACTGATAGGAGGATTTTTTTTTCTTTTTTTAATCTTCCCCTGAAGGCTGGGAGAAAGATGACCCCCAGAAGGCAGAGGCAGGTACAAAGTCAGACACAATGAGGAAGGTACGGAGTCCTTGAGCCTGCTTCTTTCCCCCGGGAAATGCAGCCGGCCATGTGAGGGCTTGGATGTGGGAGAGCGTGGCCATCTCTGACCCTGTCAGCTCAGAAACCAGCCAGCTCGCCCCACACCTCTCCCCTCACCAGCCACTGTTCTGGTGCCCAGCTAGTAAAGGTTTAAAGTGGAGTGAGAGGAGACAAACCTGAGTGTTCAGGGAGCGAGGAGACACAGGTGGGGTCAGGAGGCAGCCCTACTGTGGCCAGGCTTGCAGGCTGCCCACCTCCCTGTGGGCTCTCAGCACCTCCGAGGGGAAGTAACAGACGGGTCTCGGTTCCATCAAACTCAAGGATTCTTTTTTTTTTTCTTTTTAAGATTTTATTTATTTAGAACATGGGGGAGGGGCAGAGGGAGAGAGAGAGAGAGAGAATCCCCAGGCAGACTCTGTGCTGAGCACAAAGCCCGACAAGGGGCTGGATCTCACCACCCTGAGATCACGATCTGAGCTGAAATCAATAGACGCTTAACCAACTGAGCCACCTGGGTACCCCAAGCTCAAGGATTCTTCATCTGATGCTTGCAGTCTCCTGTGGGTATGGTGGATGGGCGAGTGGGGGTGGTCCACGATCCATTTTCAGAGATCTAATGATCCCCTGAAGTTGTACGAAAACAGCATGTGTGTGCGTGTAGGCACCCACGAATGGGTCTATTCACCCCTGTGTGTGTACTGGGGACATTTTTCTAGGAAGAATGCCTTTAGTGTCCATCAGATTCTCAAAGGGCAGGGGACTCCTCCGAAGCATTAAGGAAGCACCAGACTGGCCCTCCAGCTGCTCGGCTACAGAGTCAGGGTCTTGTGAGGCCGTGGCTGCCCAGCCACGTAAGTGCACAAACCAGGGCCCTGCACTTTGTAAATCAAACTCCAGCTAGAACTAGATTGCTCATGGGCGATGGGGTGGGAAGGGCTCTCGGGGACCCAGCAGCCACTAGGGGTCAAGAAGGCTCTCTGTGCTGGAAGGGAAACCAGAAGGGCATCCAAGCAGGCTGTGGCTCCAAGCACGTGGCTTTTTCGAAATCTCTGGTTCTTTGGGCCCTGTCGCCTGCCCGGAGGTTGTCGTTTTCTCTCCCTGACCCCGTCTGTTTATCTCTGTGTCACCAATATCTGTTTTTATGTATTCTTGGGTCCCCTTTCCTTCGTTTCCTCCATTAATACTTCTCGTTCAGGGGAGGATAAACAGGGTCATAATCACGCCATAAAGTGAGCCACGGGCTGCGTGTCGCTTATGGCCCAGGGCTCTGCTAATTGGAATTTATAAAGTTCAATAAAAACTATAATCCAATAAGGGCTGAAAGTCTTCTTCATTTATCTTAGGGGTAATATTCTGCCTGCCCGCCCACCCGCCTGCCTGCCAGCCAGCAGTGGGAGGCCAGGGAGCGGCCCCCAAAGGGGCTCTCCCCGGGGGGGCCACAGAGTTCCTGAGAGTGGCTAGCACTGGATCAAGGCCAAGGTGACCAGGGGAAGGAGAGTGGAGGGCCTGATGAGGGCAGCTCCTACCCAGGCAGACACGGTGGTCACACCTTAGAGGCCGGGAGACGTGCCCCCCTCCCAAGACCTAGTGTTATCTTTTACCACATTACAAACTCCCCCGGGTACAGCTCCCCCAACCCAGGAAACTGCTTCCTCCCTACCCCGCTACCCTCCAGCTTCTAGAAGAACTCAGATCTGCTGTAGGGAGTCCTGCGTAAGGCGGATGGACCCAGAGCTGGGATTGAAGGCGCCTTCCCAGGACTGGGAGTCCCACAGAGCCCGTGTCACCACACTGCATACGCCCCAGCTGGAGCTGGAGTCTTCACAATCACCCAACTGTGTGCTCTTTCAGGCACCCCCCACAGGCCATTTCCTAGACCCCACAGTCGGGGAGGCAGGAGAAGGTGGGGAGAGGTGTGCCCAAGCCAAGCTGAGGCTCTGCTCCCTGGGGACAGTTAGAGAAGTGTGTTAGACAAGGCGGTTTGCCCCGGACAGAGAGGTTTCCCAGACACATGACCCTCTTGCTGAAACTGCAAAAATGACTGGCACTGAGGGCCCCATCCCTGCGGTGGGCTGAGTGGTGGGGAAGGCGGGCGGAGCTCTCCTCTGTCAGGCACCTCCCAGGAGGGCCCCTCACCCCTGCCCAGCAGCCATTCTGGAAACATCACTTCCCCCTAAATACCTCCTGCAAAAACCAGGGAGTTTCACATCACCTTCCAGGAAGCCCTCATTTGAAAAATAAAATGGGTGCCTTCCAGCAGGAACGCAGTTGCACCCCAATTCCAAATGCAAACAGCTGTCTGGTGGCCGGGAGGGCCGGAGCTCCGGGTACTCTCTGGGGGTCTGGGCGGG
Source organism: Ailurus styani (assembly GCA_002007465.1). Lineage (NCBI taxonomy): Eukaryota > Metazoa > Chordata > Mammalia > Carnivora > Ailuridae > Ailurus > Ailurus styani. The sequence continues at coordinate 629,505 of LNAC01000197.1, forward strand.
AGAGGGGCAGGGCACTCAGGCGCCCGATGCCTGCCTCCCAGCCAGAAGGAGGAGCGGGAGTGACTCCACCCCCACAGCTGTCCTGGCTTCCCGGGGGCTAGGTGGGGGGCCGAGACCTGGAGAACCAGACCCCCCCCCACCAGTCCCCATGGGTGTGTGTGCATGCGTGTCGTACCAGAAGTAAGTGGTGCCAACCCCACAACCTCTCAGGGCTCTGCAGTCTCACAAGGGGACAACACAGGCCACGTTAGTGTCCTGATGCCGCTCTTGGGGGAGGGAAGTTTGGTCAAGGGGTGAACCAGGGAGGAGGACCTCAGACACATACCCCAGGTGCTGAGCACTCAGCGAGGGAGTGTGGCAGCAGACGCCAGCCACCACGCTGTGCCAGCTGTGGCCTGAGCCACCCTGTCTGAGCCCAAGCCCCTTGTGGCCAGTAGGGCAAAGGAAATGGCTAAGGCTTTGCAGCCCGACCTGCTTGGGGTATAAATCGGCCTTCTGCCTTGTCCCCTGGCCTTAGCCTTGAGCAGGTCATTCACCGCCTCCTAGACGTGGCTTCAAGAATTATGCCGTTAAGTTAGATAAAATGCTGACCACAGTGCCTGGTCCACGTGCACTGAATTCTAGCTGCTGTTGAGAGTGATTTATATTTAGTGTGAAATGTCCAAATGAACATAAGTTTGGTGTGTGGCCAGGGTTATGCTCTGTCTTCTCCAGGCTCCCTTTACTGGCCAGGAACCAGGTTAGAGTCAGCGTTCGGACAAGAGTTAGTGCGGACTGAGGCCCTCAGGGGGCCTGACTTGGACTTTGGGGTCAAGAAGGAATTCCAGGAGGAAAGGAGGCCTAAAAGTGATGGAAAATCCAGGCGGGTGGGGCGGAGGCCTCTGGCAGAAGGAACAGCGGGCGATCAGGTCTGGAAGGGGGCAGGGGGAAGGCCCCGGACACGGGGCAGGCGCGGGCTGGGGGCTCTGTGCTAAGGAGGGTACCAAGTCAGGAAATGATTTTTTTGCCAGAAGAGGCACTTTGCCATCTGATACCCTAAACCCTCTGATACCCTAAAAAAGCTCTGATACCCTAAACCTTCCTCCTCTAAGCTTCTCTATCCGTTCCCTTCATCCCCTCAGCATGCATTCATTCCACCGATGTGCACCCAGTGCCTCCGGGGACCCAGGCCCGCCCAGGCGGCAGGGACACAGCGGTGGAGACAGCAGGCCAGATCGCCCCTTTCCCCTGGGATGAAGTCCTCTCATCCAGTGTGGCTGCTGCCTCTGCTCAGGCTGTTCCCCTGGCTGGGACCGCCTTTCCTTTTCTCCAGTCCAGTCTTTTCAGGGTCAGGCTGAAGTCCCCCTGCAACCCCCCCATGAAACTGTCTCTTCTTTCCGATCATCGTGTCCTCCCTTCTCTCGGTGGGGAAATAGAGCAGCGGCATGCCAGGCCCACTGCCCCAGAGCTCTCCAGGTCCCAGGCAAGAGGGCGGCTCCATCATCTCTACATCCTAGGTTGACGGCTGAGGCACTGCCTGGCTCCCGCCTTCCCTACACTTCCCTTCAGACAGTCACCTCTGTGAATGGGGGGGTCCCTGCCTCCCTCCAGCGCCATGCTCACCATTCCACCTCCACTAGTTCAGAAGGAAAGAGAGTGTGACTCGTGCTTTAGGGCCCCTTTGGTGGGTGGGCCAAGAAATGCCAATTCCTACCACTTCTGTGCAGGAAGACCTCGGTCAAGAGAAAAAGACCTCGAGAGAATGAGACCCTCAAGGAAGGAAATCAGGATGGGGAGCAGGCTGGTAGAAGGTGCAGAGAGAGGCACGAAGTTGAGGGAGGAAAGCTTGTTGCATTGGAAAAAAATGAAAAACCAAAAACCAAACCAAAAAAAAACAAAAACAAAAAACAACCAAAAAAACCCAACAAACAAACAAAAAAAGGAAAATGGTGAAAAACAAAAACAGGAAAAAAGGAATAAGGGAAGTCACTGGGAGAAACGCAAACCCACCTCCTCCAGCTCTGGAAGGCTTTTACTGTACTATAAAAACCACTGCCGAACAGCAAGCCTGCTTGATGACAAAGAGAGATAATTGGCTCTCATGCAGATTTAAGCCCAAAGTTATCAAATAATAATAGCACGCAGAAAGAGACACAGGCAAATGGGCCTGGAGAGCCCGCTTCTTCCAAAGGATGAGGATTTGTTAAAAGTATCTAAATTATGCTCCTGCAATGGAACAGGGAAATGGGGCATTTTTTTAAAAAAAGATTTTCTTTTAATGCTTGGATACATTTTTAAAAGTTCCTTTATAATTAGGGCTGTAATTTATATAATTTATTTTTAAAATATCCTTTTTTTAATTTCCACCCGGTCCAGTTAAAGTTGAACTGAAAAGCCCACAGTAAATGATTTTTTTAATAAAACCGTTTAAAGGAGCCCCAACCTGAAGGGGAATAGATATGTGGATTTTCAGAGGAGAGGGGGAAAAATCATATATTGAAAAAATAAATTTCCTAACCCATTTTACACCCCAGATTTTATTACTACTGGAAGGTTTTTAAAATTCTAATTCCCTGTGCATTCCTTAAACTGTTTGTTTACCAGAGGGGGCTCCTTGGGCTTGGGGCCAAGGGCTCAATGGGTCAGTTTCAGATCAGTTTCAGATGCTTGGTCCAGGCAGTTTCACCTAGGCCTGATTTTTTATGTGGTTTGTCTGTTTCTGTCTCTTCAAGCAGACTCTCAGATCTCTGAGATCAATCCATGCCCCAGGAAGAAATCTCCCTTCTCCTCTCTCTAACACCGAGCACAGTGTGCATACAGTAGGTGCTCGATAAATGTTCGCCAGTGATTGGCCACACTGTGGAGAAGCCCTAACCCACTGACCAAGGGGAGACCAGAAAACCTCACAGGCAGCTTTGGTTCCTGTTATAACACCCTCTTCCTGAGGGAGTGGGGGAGGGGGGCATCATCTTAGTGCTGAATCAAGGACCCCCTCGGAAGAGGGGAAGAGGGGCAAAGAGCAGATTACTTGAACACCAGGGACAGAGAGCATAAGGGCTGTGGTTGTTTGGGATGGGTCAGATAGGGAAAATGCAGAAAGAGGTACCAAGAGGAGCTGTAAACTAGACACATTGACGTCACCATCTTTCCAGGGACTTGCCCTGAGCATCTCTTCTGATTGCTGGGCTCAGCAGAACCACAGCCTCAGAGAGACTCGTTCCACACCTACCAGAAGTTGCATGCGTGCCCACGCACACCATCCACGTGAAAGGCATAAACTTAGGTCCCCACGAACCAATCAGAGGACACACAGGAGAGGTAGTTAGGACTGTAAGTGCTGTAGCAAGACAAGGGAGAAGGGTTCCTGAACACGTAGGGTCCTCTGTAGAGGAGGCGGCATTTGAACTTGGCTTGAGAGCACAGATTGGATCAAGAGCAGCCTCAGCCCTGGGCAGAGTATTGGTTCTGGAGGCTGGGGGCCGCGTAAGCACGGGCGTGGTGGTGGGGAATGAGCCGGTGTGCCTGAGGAACAGGACACAGAGCTCTGCTTAGCAGAGCCGAACAGATGTAACTGCAGAGAACAGGTTGGTTTAGGCTAAGGAGGGCCCGAAAAGAATGCAAAAATGGAGACCATCCAAACTGCTCAGTAGCAAGAGCCCATGGCCCTGTCCACTGGTTCTCAGAGGCCTTCTCTTCCAGAAGTAGAGCTCTGATAGCAGGAAGCCCACACCGCTGCCCGTCCACTGACACGTACTCGCTGAACCCTTCCAGGACCACAGAGAAGCCCATAAAGACGAGTATCGCTCCCACTCTTGGGCAGCTCCCACCTGGCTGGGGGGTCACCCCACCTCCCAGATGACAGACAAGCCCTGAAAGAGAGAACCTGGCAGGCGGCAGAGAAGGATGGGCCATTACAGTGGGTGCAGCCAGGGAAGGCTTCTTGGAGGAGGGGAGACCAGAGCATACCCTTGGAGGATGAAAGGATCCATAGTGAAGCATGGGAGGGAGGGTCTGTGTTTCATGGTCGTCTCCACAGCAGGACCAGAAGCAGTCCGTGCAGGTGGGTGGTAGGCCATAGGGCAGGGGCAAGTTTTCTCCTCTCTTACCTATCCTCTAGGGAAGGCACTTCCTACGGGTTTGCCTGGGTCCCTGTGCCATTGAGATCCGAGCCTCTGCGACCCACACACCTCATAGCTCTTATTCCTCCAGCTCCTGCTCCTGTCAGTGCACACTCATGGCCCCCAAAGGCCACCAAGTCCTTCTGCAGGGAGAAGGGGGTTTCCTAAGACCAGGGCAGGAGGAGGTGGAGGAGGAGAAGGAGGGAGAGGAGGAGGAGGAAGAAGAGAAGGAGGAAGAGGAGAAGTTTAAGCTCCTTGAAGGAAGCTCCCTTGGGAGGGCTCTCATGGGGTGCTCTGGCTCCCCGGAAAACTGTCCTGGACCGTGGGTCCTCTGGCTGGCGGCGCTTTGATGCCCACTTCCACGTAGATGCCCGGCTCTTCCTGGCGCCTGGGACACTGCAAGCATGTCTGCATGAACTGGGGTCTGCAAAGCATGAACTGCAGCTGAGAGACATGGGGAAACGATAAAGGGGCTGAGGAGTGACTTGAAAACAGATCCTTCTTCAGAATGCCACCAGAGGGTGGAAAACGCCTTCCCCCCAGGCTGTCCCTCGCCTTCCAAGCCCAGGGAACGTTGGAGAGCACAGGTCCGCAGACTGCTGCTTCGTTGCCAAGGAGACAGCAATTACTCTGAGAGTTGTGTAGGGTTTTTCTGCCTTTCCTTCTTTCTTCCTTCCTTCCTGTTTTTAAATTCTGGGCCTGATGAACCGCGGTGGGCCTGGCTGCCCCCTCCTCCACTCCCCACCCCCGCCCGCAGCCGCTGACGCTGCAGGAAAGGTCAGAAGGGCTGTAAACAGTTGCTTTCCAAAATGACAGATGCCCCTGCTCGGGGTAAGTATGGCAGGAGAGAAACCATTTGTCAAAGTATTTATAAAGTGGGTGGAGATGCTGAAGTTGTACCCCCTCCAGGTTAAAAAAAGAAAGAAAGAAGAAAGCAGACAGCCACGAGGGAAACAGGAATCCAGCAACTTCTCTCACGACCCACTCTCCATTTTTACCAGCCGGAGATGGTGATGAGTGTTCTGTGCCTGTGGGGATGAACAGAGCCGGCTCCTGCCCTCTGGGGGTTCGCAGTCTGGGGAGACAGACCCACCCCTGGGCAGTCAGAGACAGTGCACGGGGTCCGGAGCTGTGTCAGATGGGCGAGGCCAAGAATGTCACAGGCCGAGTTGGAGGAGAGCAGGTGTGGCGTGAGGGAGTCTGGGCCTCCAGTCCTGAGCTTGCTCTAGGGCTGAGGGAGGTCACCAAGGAAGCCCGGAGGAGGCTGAGAGCCCCAGAGCTGAGGCACCCTGAGCGTCCCGATGATATCCCTACATGGCAGACCCAGGCCAGCTGGGGGGAAGAAGGCCAGTGCTTCTGCAGCTGTGTCACCCGCTGGGCCTGAGTAATGTCCCGCTGGGTTGGGGCAAAGGCCTGGTGCACCCTGAAAACCCAGGCTAGAATATTCCGCTCACAGGTGGGGGACAGAGGGCAAAGCTGTGTGCTTTGATATGTTAATTCCCCTCGAGGTTTTTCTTCCCTTTCCTCTTCTTTTTAGAATTAAGCATCAACCATTGCAAAATGTGCAATTTAGTACCATTGCTGTGCTACAGAACAACCTCCTCTATCAAGTTCCAAGACGTGTGTGCATCAGCCTAAAAGGAAACCCCATATGCATTAAACAGAGCATATTAATTAATCCATTCCTACCTCTTCCGGTCCCTGGCCATCGCTAGTGTCCTCTCTATTTCATTGGATTACGAATTACATGTTCGAGATTATTCCTATGAATGGAATCATACAATATGGGACATTTTGTGCCTGACTTCTTGCCCTTAGTATGTTTGCAAGGTTCATACGTGTTGTGGCCTGGGTCAGAATTTCCTTCCTTTTTATAGCGAAGTAATACTCCATTGTATGGCTAGATCACATTTTGTTCATTTATCAGTTGATGTAAATTTGGATCGCTTCTACTTTGGGGCTATCGTGAAGAGTGTTGCTGTGAATCTATTTGTACAAGTATCTATGTGAAAGCTTGTCTTCCATTCTTTTGGGTACATAGCCGTGTGTAATTGCTGGATAATACAACTGATGTCTTCTTATTTTTTGTAAAGTTCCAAAATGACTTGTCTGTTTCAAAGTCTCCAACTTGATTCAAATTAAGTCTACACTTACTGAGTGTAGACTCTGTGTCATGCCCTCCCTGATTCCAGGAGCTACCCATTCTACCCCCATTTTATGGATGACAACTTGGAGGTGCAGACAGATTAGGTCTCGGGCCAACCAACTGAGAGGTACCAGAAGCTCAGATGCCATTCCCTGGATTTTTCCACCACGCCACACGTGGCTCTCCCACATGACGGGGCACCCAGTGCCTGGCTATCTCAGCTCCAGGATACTCATTGCAGAACTCGAAATGTCCAAGTATTTTATTCCACGTGAAGTCAGGATCCTCTAGATTCTACTATAGACCGGCAGTTGCAGGTGCTAATATTTTTTTAATTGGAGGGGAGGACATCAAATTGATGGCCTTCTCCCATTGCATTCATTTTTGTATAAGTGAGTTGGAGAAAAACAAGCTGAAGTGCATTGAGTGGCTGAACACTAAGCCATGCCAGTGGGAGGGAGACTGGGGTTCGGAATTGTCGAGATGGGGCTCTGGGGTGGGGAGACTGCACTGGAGCCAGAGCCATGAGAACAGAAGGCCCTAGAGGCACAAGAATGGGTGGAGGCAGCAAGAGAGGTGATTCTGGGAGCAGGTGAGCTGCAGACTGCAGAGACGGCTGTTCTCTTGCCAAGCCTGGAGACGACTCTCCAGGTTTGCGGCGGCATATGCAGTGACATGGCTAGTCTCCGAGGGAGAGGACCCTCCCTGCCTCCCACTTCTGCTAGGAAGAGGTGGCTAGCTAAGAGGATCCGTCAAAGGCAGTGAGGGGGGCTTCAGGCGCCCAGGCCACCAGACCACTTGAGCTCACAGCATGACCTTGAACAGCACTTGCACAGATGTGATGGGAGCAGCTGGCTTGTGTCCCCTGCGGCTGCACCTGTGGCATTTGACAGCCTGGAGTACAGGCGTGCCCTACCTACGCATACTTAGTGCCATCCATCAGCCCAGCAGGAGGTGGGGGCCAGCACTCCACACTTACCTCCCCAGCACTCCACCAGACCCCCACCCCTCCAAAGACCTCAGCTGCTGACTGCACAGTGAGACCACAGCCCAAGACCTGGACACCTGCCCTGTAATTCTGTCAGGCAATTAGCACAGCAAATGGGCCCAGAGGGGCCTGCCTGTAGGGAGCCACCCTCCTGCCTCCAAATGCTTGCCCCTGGCTCATGCCACGTACTGATTCCAGAATGATGGTGCATGCATGCCGCTCCCTCCCCGGGGCTTCCCACCAGAATGTCCATCAGCTCCACTGCCTCTGATGTCTTAGGCCGACCCTTAAGGTACCCCGATTGAGCCCACCCTTTCTCATCTGCCAGAGCAACTGGGAACCAGATTTCTGTCCAATCAGAGATACAAAGTGGGGTAGGGAGAAGCCCAGATGAGGCCTGCCCAGGAGCTCTGGGGAGGCGGTGGCTGCTCTTGGGAGCTGCAGGAAGGAAAGTGATGGCAATGTTATACCTGGCAGGGGCAGGGTGGAGAGGAGAAATCCACTTTAGAGATGTCTGTGGGGTGGGTGAGTTGAAGGAAGAGAATGTAGAACCCTCAAGTTTCTGCCTTGGGAATGTGAATCACTCGTGTTGGGGGGATCCAGGGTACTGGGTAGGTGTGGACAAAATAATGGGTATCCCTTTACTCAGGCTGAATGTAAGGCACCATGAGCCCTCCAGACCTCCAAGGTCATCAGGGAATGGTGCGTCTGGGAGAGGGACACCAGGTCACCATGGCTTGAGGGCCACATCGGAGCCACTGTGAGTCCGGGTGGAAACAGTGAGGCCAGAGGGACAACCAGGTATGAACCCAGGTCTGCTCTCAATGAGTTGACTTCTCACCGAGGAGCTGAACTTTGAAGTAATTCCTTGAACACGGAGACCTGACTGAGGGGGATGACAGAGACCAATGTCACAACGGAGGCAAGGCTGAGAAGTATGTGCTGATTTTGGAGGAAATAGGAAGTCACAGAAGGGTTCAAAACAAGGGAGTGACAGTTCAGAAGCTGGCCTGAGACTGAGACACTGGAGACCAAGGAACAAATGAGGAGGTTATCGTAATGGCCCAGACAAGGGAAGATGTGTCCAGAGATAGCAGACAGGAGCTCCCGGGAAGAGAGGTGAGACTTCTGTCCTTAAGAATAACCTTATAGGGCAGTTCTGAGCAAATGCAAATGCCCCTGATCTCAGGGGAGGGGGCAGGGAAGAGGAGGCCTCCCCAGCTGCCCAGCTCTCGTTCAGATAAGAGTCAAAGGTTTCAAGGGCCTTGGGCAGGATCCCAGGGAGCAGAGGGGTCATGCTAGACAGGGATCCACCTAGATGCCTTGAGCAGCCAGGCCTGGTGTCCAGCAGGGTAAGGAAGGGGAGAAACCAGCCCCGGATCAAACCCCGAGGCCTTCCTGGTAACTGTGACCTTACTGCATCTCTCCGGTCCCTCATTCCCTTATTTTGAAACCTTCCATTTAGGAATGTGGAGCTTTCCTCATTCCTTTGCATCTGTCCCATGGAAACAAGGGCCCTTGTCCCTCTACCTCCCAGGAAGTGAGGAGCAGTGGGTGGAGGATAGGAGAGAGCTTAGGAGTTGCAAAAGTGCTCAAGGAGGTAGTAAAGTTGCCAGAGTTAGCAGGGCCATAAAGCACGAGGCCCCGGGTGTTTTCCCCACCTCCTGGGGAAGCTCCCTACTTTCAATGTGCTGCTGCTCTCTGATGGGTAGTGGGTGTCTGTTGGGGCCAGGGAGTCTGAGTGGCAGAGGCAAGCAGCAGGAGACAGAAGAAACTTCCCGGCCTTACAGGGCTTGTTACCCAGACCCAGGTCAAGTTCAGGGAGGTCACCAGGCCCATTCTGGGGCCTCATACTATTCCAGGTGTCTGGACCTCCCTCCCCACATCCCCCCCCCGCCGCCCCCTGCCTTCTTGGGATGACCTGAGATGAGGGTGTAGATGTGTTTTGGGAAGTCGGCCCTTGGCCCATGAGGGGGCCCATAGCACCAGTAGGCCCCTCCTGGAGGCTGGGGTGGAGGAAGCTGGTCCTGAGCGAGGGCCTTTCAAAGGACCCTGCCAGGTGATCCAGGTGTGGCCTTCACCTCCAGGGAGCTGGCCTGTCTGTCCAAACCTCTCTATGCAGTGGGTTTTTTTGGCGATTGTGTTTTCCCCAAACAAGCTTATACAATTAGTTTCTTCTTGTTTCCTAAATTATTTTTGCTGCTGCTAATTATTTCACACTCCATATACAAGAGTTATTGGGGTGGGTAATGGGAAGCAAGGGATCGTTCCGTGGGAGCATCGCGGGCTCCAGGACATGCAGGCAACTTTGATTTGTTTTTCTGCTCATCCACCGCCTGAGAGAAGGAACAGAGAATGCCGAAGGAAGAGGGGGGCGGAGAGGGAGGTGGGGAGGGGAGGGGGAGACACAGAGGGGCTGAGGCTTTGAAAGGCACAGCCTGGGAGGGGACACCTGCTGATGGGGCCAAGGCCACTGCCCTGACCTCCCATGGAGAGGAGAGGATTCAGGGCAGCTGGGGAGGCCCCACAATCCACAGGACACCTTTGCTTAAGAACCTCACAGAAGGGATGCATGTGGGGCCTGGCACTGCCCTGGGAGTTCCACACAGGTCACCACAGGCTTGTATCAGTTAGGGCTCAGAGAGGTTCAGGAACTCACCTGAGATCACACAACCAGGAAGTGGTAGAGCTGAGATAGGAACCCAGGTCTCTCTGATGCCAAAGCCTGCATCTCTAATGGGCCTGCTCTCTGCCTGCTACTAGGGCCCTCTTTGTTGAAGGATGCTTCTTGGGGGTGCTTCCCAGGAAGGAGGGTGCTTACTTGGTCAGGAGGGGCCTGACTCCCACAGTCACCCCCATTTAGTCCCCAGAAACCCACAGTACCTAGCTCCAGACAGAACAGGTGTACCGACTGCCCTATTCCCCGCAGGGCAGGACTCCTGACGGGTGTGTGCTTTAGTTGAGCTCTGCTGAAGAGAGGATAGAGTTTTTCTAAGGAAAATTAACGAGGAACCTAAGTAGGGAAGCAAAACAAGCAAATGTGAGAGCCCCTGAGAGGAAGGGTGTGCAAAGCCCAGACTACTTTCCTGATGCTGAGGGCTGGCTGGCCCTGGCACCAGGCCCATGGGTCAGAGCCAGCTGAAGCCACTCACACGGAAGCTGGAGATGGGTCCTGCTCCTGTCGGAGCCACTGCTCCCTCCCTGCCCTGACCAGGGACCCCCAAGGCCCTGCCTCCCCAGCCGCAGCCTGGCGAGACCCTCAGCTGCCTGGAGATGCATGCTCGTGTGGGCCCCAGCCTGCCGGGACCAGCTGCACTTGGCCCAGGCTCATCCCCTGGAGGACACCTCTCATGCCAGCCGGTGGCTGGAGCTGGGGTGTACCCTACAGACATGAATGACACCTACCGGGCCAGGCCCCACTGGTCTCGCCTCCTGGGACTCACCACGTTTCATAAACACACCAAAACCAAAAGCAGAGCCACTGAACTAAGTGAGAAAATGTGAGCAAGTGCTCCAAGACATCCCTGACTCACAGGAAGTGCTTCCTCACACCCTTGTGGGCGGTATACACCTGTTGACTCTCAGCTGACCCTGACCCCGGGTACACTACACACACCAGGTCTAACACATGGCATATAGGGTCTCTAACCCTCAGCCACCCGGGGAGGTGAGCGCTGTTCATCTCCCATTGTACAGGTGAGGAAACTGAGGGAGAAAGGGGCTAAGAAACCTGCCCCAAACCCCACAGCTCAAAGGCGACAGTGATAGAGCCATGCAGTGTGCAAGCCCCGTTCCTAAGCACTGCCCCACATGACCTTGAGATGGGAGAGGCTGCACAGATCAGCTCACCCAGCTCCCCTCCCCTCCTCACAACGAAGGCTGCAAGCTCCCCCAAAATGAAGGTGGCTTAAGAAAGAGCTCTTCCAGGGATCCTCTCCTCCCCTTGCCCCGGGAAGCCACTCTGCTAGACCCACTGGGGTTCTCTCTGAGTACGGATGCTTCTCACTGGAGAAGAAAGCTGAGCTCTGGCCTCACTCATCCACCCTGCACGGGGGCGGGCTGGGCCAGGAGAGTCCCAAATGGGCATGAAGCAGGGACCCTGGGACGGGGGCCTTGAGTGAGACAACCGACATCAGAGCAGCACTCAGGCCTTCCTGCTGCCTGGTGTCCTCCGGCAGGGAAGCTGGGGCGGGAATCCTCACAGCCATTTGATGAGGGGAGACACCGAGGCCCAGAGAGGGGAAGGATTCACCAAGCCTTGCTGGCAGGAGTGGCACTAGATAGAAATGACGGGATCTGGGAGAGGTGACTTGTTGGCAGGGGTCTTGACTCCAGTGTCCCTGGACACACAGCCAGGCACAAGGCAGAGGGGGCTCTGCCAGGGGAGGGCACAGCTCTTCTACCAGCTGGGCAAGGTTGGTACAGAGTGTCATGACCCCCAGCAGCTCCGAGGGCCTCTCCGGCTTTGTTGGCTGGAGTGCCTGCTCCTGGCAAGTGGCCTGTGGTCATCAGAGCTCACTGGGCCTGCCTTGGGCCTCCAGGGGAAATTCTTCTGTCCTTCGGCTTCAAACGTTCCTGGAACAGGAGCTGAGTGCTCAGCCCCAGGCTGACCTTTGCGGCCCAGGGTGGGCAGAAGCAGGCACAGCTCCCAGAACCATGCCAGAGGAGTCCAAAGGAAGAGAGAGCACAGGGTCTGGCTTTGGACACAGACCTAGGGATTTCAATCCCCGCCCTGTGTCTTCCGAGGCCGTGGACAGCCATGAGCGTCCTGCCTGAGCAATCCGAGCTTTAGGCTCGTCCTGGGGCAAGTGGAGGAGAGGGCCTCTACCTCGCAGGCCTGCGGTGCACCCGACGGTGCTATGAAGCTCCTGCTCAGTCCAGGGCTCATGCCTCCTCGGTAGCTGATGTGCAGGCCCCGAGAGGGCAGGGGCCAGAGCAGACCCCATTGCTGGGTGCCTGGCTCTGGCCTTCGGAGTTCAGAATGGACGGATTGGAGGGGTCAGGAGGCACAGCCTGCCAGAGGTGGGCTGTTGTCTGGGTCGTGGCAGATGAGCGGGAGCTGGCCAGGCAGAGAGGTGGAAGGAGGCCATCCTCAGTAAGACGAGACAGAGTGCCCAGGCATGGGCCGGGCCTGCAGGCTGGTTGGGAGGCTAGGCTGGGGAAGCACGGAATAAAACCCGGAGAGGCCGGGGCTGCCACAGGCACTTGGGGGGTCCGGCAGAGCAGTGGGGGCTCTGGCCAAGCCCAAGCAGCCAAGAACAGGTACTGGCCTTGCAGGGGGCCTGGCCCCTCCTCCTCGGCCCTGCCTTGTCTTATGAGACACCCCGTACCACCTTTCCAGAGAGCACTGATTACACCCTTTCTGTAAAATAAAGAACAGAAGGAAGAGAAGAAGCGAGCCCTCTTCTCCCCCTCCTTCCCTCCCACTCTCCCCGCGTCCCCCCTCCCTCCCCACCTCCCGCCTGCTCTTGCTCTCTGTTGCTAAGTAGATGGTAGGTTTATTTGCGGCTGTCGGTTCCCAGTAGAAAAATTTCGTCTTGGAGAGCCGCCTGGATGGGAATGGCTTCAGCACTGATTTCATGGAGAAGGTCTGTGCAGTAATTAGTGTTCATGGGGGAGGAATTGGACTGGCAGGCTCCCAAGAAAACTACTCCCCAAAAGTTAGCTCGAGTCCAGAGGGCTACATCAAATCCAATTCCAGAGTGTGCGTGGAGATCGCTATATATAGACCCGCAGACGAAAACAGGCAGCGAGGTGGCACGGGGTTCACAGAGGGACTGGTCATGGGAGGCAGAGGCAGCCTGGGCTGCTCTGAAACCAGGGCAGGGGCCCCCACTGAGGGCCGCTGCTGCCCGCTGAGCTCCGCACCTCCCTTCCAACCCAGCCTGCCTGGAACCCACGCTCTGTAGGAGTTGGGGAAGGGGGAGGGTGGGCTAGCCCCTTCCTGGGGGACCCTGGGGTGCACTTCTAAGGGACACACCATCTGATGGTGAATATCTGCTGCCCTGTCTGGGTCCCCACACATAGCTGGCGCCCTCCGACCGCTGGGAATAAGCCCCTCCCTGCTTCTTCCTCTCCACCTCTGTCAAGGATCCTGGGGGCCCTCCCTGCCTCCATAAGGGGCCCCCTCATCACTCATTCTGTCCCTGGCTTCCCCAGGCCTCTGCAGTCAGGAGCATGGTCTCTGGGGCACATACTGCTTGGCGAGGCCTCTTCCATGTCCTCTGTCCCCAGTCCTTCCGTCCCCAGTCCTTCCCCAGGCTGGGTGCCACTGAGGTCTGGCCGCCCATCTCCCTCTCCTCTCCGTCCCTCCCTCCCCAGGCCAGGACTGGGAAGGAGCAGGTGCCCCTGGACATCTAGTGAAAGAGTTGAGGGCAGTAGGCCTCAGAGGTCTGCCGTGGGCTATGGTGGCAGGGGGTGAGGCGGGTGGGGTAGAATTGTCCCACCTTGTCCCCCCTAGGCCTTCAAAAACAAGTAGAATCAGGATTAAAATCCAGAACTCTGAATCTTCCTTCTCATTTTCATTCCCCAGAATTTGGTCAGAGCCAAACTTTTGCTCAGGTCAGGATTTTGCTGACAAGGAAGCTGAGAGCCCCAGAAGGCCAGGGGCTTGCCAGAAGCGTACTGTCCTGGTCTCTGAGCCAAGTGACAACTTCCAGCCCAGTATCTTTGCCCACTTCTGTGTAGTGGGGGCTTTTGCACCAGGGTCTCCCACCATCTGCATTGTCGCCACTCCTACCTCCTTCACTCCAGTCCTGGACCTCTGGTCTCAGCTAGCCTGGCCTCTCGGCCGCAGGCCACGTTGCTGGTGCCCCAGAATTCATAGGGCGTGTCAAGCCAGGGAGGGGCCTCTGTCCTCAGCCACACATGAGGGCCACATGCCTGGGGGAAGAAATGCTAGGGAGGACGGCCAGCAGCCGTCCCTTTTACTACCCCCACCGCCCGGGCTCTCCCCTTCTAGGCCTCAGCTCCCCCAGCTGGCCTTCTTGGCCATGGCGTACAGTCAGCCCGGCCAAGGCAAAGCAGAGGTCTAATGGAAATTTCTAGGAAGCTGAGAGAAAGGATAAAACCTGGGGATACAAAGACCAAGGCTTGACCAGTCGTGGGAGTTAGAGCCATCATGGAAGTGGTAATGTCTGGCCTCAGATCAACTCTACCTGGCACAGCTCACCAAGTCCCCTGGATCCCCCACTCCTTTCCACCCTCAGACCCTCTTGAGGGCAGTGAGAACAGAGAATAGAACCATACACACATCTAGGACACATGAGCACTTCGATCTCTGCCCCACCCCCTTAGCCCTGGCCACTGCTCACCATCCTCCCAGGCAGAGGCGGGGATCCCGGATGGACTCAGCCCCCACGTGCTCACACTAATCTGTTCCTGTTCCCTCCATTTGGTGCAAATTCTTAGACATGCCACCTCCATCTGCTGATTTACTCTGCTTCCTACACATTTCTTCTAGGGTTTTCCATGCTGACCACCCAGCGTCTGCTTGTTCTCCTCCTCCTCAGGGCTGCCTTGGGCCCTCCAGCCTTCACAGAGACTTGCTCTCTTCCCTCAACCCAGGAGGCTGGGCGGGAACGGGGGTCCAGTTCCCCCACTGACCAGCTGCGTGCTCTGGGGACGCGCTTCACCTTGACCTACAGACACATCTGTTTCCTTCTCTGTTAAAGAACGGAGTACACTTCTTCCCTCCTTCCCATTCCACTCATCCATTCACTGACAGACATATGCTAGGTTGCACTTAGTGCCAGAACCCTGCTGGATGTTAGGGACACAGACTCAAGGGCAGGGATACCAAACCCATTTCGCAGAAAAGGAAACTGAAGTCCAGAGAGACCTGGTGACTTGCTGGAGGCTGTTTTACCCATCAAGAGATTGCTTTCAGTAGGCCTTCTAATGCCAGACCAGTGTCCATCCCACACCCTGTGCTTCCTGTGACCATCCCAGGCCCTGAACCAGGTGCAAGGCCACAAGGGCCCAGAGCAGATGGGGCCAGCGCAGCCACCTGGGAGCTAGGAACTAACACAGATATGTTTGATTCACATTCATTGCCTCCCCAGGAGGGCAGAGGATTCCACACACCCCCTCCCAGGGCTGCCTATCCCAGGGGCTCCCACCGACCTGCACGCTCTTGTCTGAGACACCCCCCCTTGTCCCAGCCCTCCTCCAAGCCCACATTCCCAGGCCCTAACAATTCCTCTCACAAAAGAAACAATTGACACTAAGGTGCCTCTTAGGGGAAGCAGGAAGCCAGCTCTTTGTCACTCAGGTCCCTGCCAACTCATTAACGCCTCCTGTCATTAGCATATTAGATACAGGAGGTAAACAAAACACACTCACATCTATGCAGGCCTTCAGGCTGCGAGCCCCCAGGGTCTGGCCTGCTCCTGAGCGAGGGAAACCCAGCCGAGCTCCCTGTCCCGGGGAGTACCAACTGGGGTGGGGAGGATAGGATCCGGTGTGCAGGCGCCCCACAAGGGAAGCGGACAACAGGGACCGTGCAGATGCCGAACGAACGGCATCTTTAGTGAGGGTAGTGTAGTAATCCCACCCCTGCTTGTGATCTGCCAGGCACTTGGCTGGATGCCCATGACCCTGGCAGGCGAGTGCCACCGGCTACTGAGGCCCATTGGTTGGAGTGGGACTACGTAAACTTCCCAAACTACCAGGGGCTTCCAGAACAAGGCAGAAGCTGCTGTCGGGACCAGACCTGCCTCCCTCAGAGACTGCAGCCCTTTCCCAGGGGCCCAGCTGATGGAAACAACCAGCTCATGGGGGTTAAATGGCTTTCCCAGAGGCACCGGCTGTCAGGTGACAGAAACCGCGGGGTCCAACGTTACTTTGTTTAGAGGTGGGAAAAAATGGTGTATCCTGGAGTAGTCAAGAATAGGAATTAAATAGATGGACAAGAGAGAATACGAGAGTCCAGCCATGAGGAGAAGAAGAAAGGAAGGAAGGAAGTGGGGAAGGACCCCTGCCCTGATTTGTCCCTGCCCTGAACAGAGCCCAGCATCCTCCTCCAGGAGGTGGCAGAGACCAGGGTTAAGGTCACAGACTCTGCAGGAGGCCTGCAGCATCTGGCAACCCAGTTCTACCAGGGACTTGGCCCCAAGCCAGGGGCAAGTCTTTCATCTTCGAGTGCCTCTGTTTCCTTACCTGTAAAATGGGGATGATTATTGTACTATTGTATAGAGTTACTGTATTAAACGATTCAACACTTGTGAAGCACTTAGACCCATGGCCAGCAATAACCCATCACCAGTGTTTGCTGTTAGCATGAGCCCTGCACAAATCTTGGCTTGGCCGGTGTGCTCCTGGCACGTACAGCACCTGGCCTCACAAGTTCGTTCACCTTGGGTCTCCTTCACGTCTTTTATCATCTGCCAAATGGTGGGCCCTCAATAAATAGTTGTGGACCGAGTGAATGAATGAGTCATCTTTCCCTCCCTCCACAGACGATAGTACCGCCCATCCCAGTCACGTGGTTTGAGTCTGATGTACCGGTCAACACATTAGGTAGTTTGGTCTTCTTTCTTGGTGGGCTCTGTGGGATGTGGGTAAGTCTCCAGAAACAGAGGAAATCAAATGGAATGCCAGGCTCTGTCCCACCCCGCAGAGGTGGCCCTCTGAATTTACCAATTGCCTCTCACCCAGCTTGGGCACTCCCAAGGTCGGGGATGAATGAAGGGTGAGTGGCTCCATCCCTTCCCAGGACTGGGGCCAGCTGACTGGCTAAAGCCTCTATCCCTCCTACAGTGTGACTGGCTGCCTCTGCCAGGGCTCAGAGAGCTTGAGGGATTAACTCACGGAGGCCAGCATCCCCATCACATTTGCTAACTACTCCTTCGCCGCAGCCCTCAGGTTAAATGTTGCTAACTGCCTGTGATTGAACCTATCTTATTGATGTTGGGTGAAGCCCAGTGCCCAGCCAGAAGAGTGGCTTAAGTGGCCGAGATCATGAGAGAAAGACACCCTCCGCCGAGAGCTGGACCATGGCCTGCCAGGACTGTGTGAGATTGTTTTTCTGCTTTTAAAAAGAAAATCACATTTTCCAAACATTGATCCTGTAATATGGGACTCCTGGCTATTGTTCTTTTCAAAACAGCCTGTCTTGGATGCTGAGGTTGGAATTTCTTGGTTGGCGTGCTTCTTTTTTTTTTTCTTTTTTTCTTTTTTCTTTTTTTGTTCTTTAAGTGAATTAGGGGCTGTTAGGAAGGAGCCAAGAGAGAGAGGCGAGATTAATTCACCTCACCTGACAGGTCCTGAGTTCCACAGGCAGGCACTCACAATCAGAGTGGAGTTGGCGTGCCCTCCCTTCTGATTCTCAGCAGCTCAGCCGCTCTTGTGAAGCTCCCATCCCGGGACCAGTTTGAGGATGGACAGGACAGGCCCAGCCCCGTGAGCTGTGGTCTAGCAGGGAGACACAGTTTCCGCAGATGAGAACAGCAGAAGACCCTGTTCAGCCAAGCCCTCGTGGTTATGGTCTAGACACCTGGGTGTGCAAGAACTCATAGGAAGGAGAATCGGGAGTGCTGGGAAGCTGGGGAGGGCTGCAGAGGCGGTAGGAGCTGGTAGCAGACCCCCGCCCCCCGCCCCTCCAAGTCTGGAGGGCAGCTCAGGGGGGAGAGGAGCCAAAGCAAAGGCCCAGAAGTGACTGGGTATGCGCTGGGGACAAGCGTGCTCCCGTGTGACCGAGAAGAGGGACAGACGGACTCCGCGGTCCCCTGCCTTGAGGGTGTGATCTCTCCTTTCACCGGAGAAAGGAGTCAGGAGAGGCCAATCCCCCACCGAACAAGGACATCATGGGGTAGAGAGCTGTCTCTGCGGCTCTGCCGGGGACAGTTTCAGGGGCTCCGGGAGCATACCAAGGAGGGATTCCCCCACATTGCCACCTTCATGGGGAAGGGGATTCTATTGGGGAAAACGACCCCCACCTTAAGTTAGCGGGTCCAACCACCACGTAAGGCTCCAACAAAGGGAAGTCTTTGCAACTCCATAAGCACCGCTGAGCTTCCTCCGTGGGCTTGAGACACACACGCCCCGGCGAACGCCGGGGGCCGCCGAGGGGCTCGGGTCCTTCGGCATGTCATTCCCAGTCACTGAGGAGCTCCGTGCTGCAGGCCGGGGCTCAGCGGCATGGCCGAGGTCAGCCCGCCCTGCACCGCCGTGGCAGCAAGACGGGAGAAGAGAGGGGGAGGCAGCTGCAGGCTGGCAGTAGAGATGGGAACACGGAGGGCGGGAGTGCTCTGAGACAGGAATGTGGTCTCCCTCCCAGAGCAGCTGTGATTTCTCAGAGGTCTCCCGCCTGTGGCCCCGCTCCCACAGTTCAGTGATGGGCTGGGTCAGGCCAAGGGGGCCCCTGAGAGCCCCTTCCCCTGTGGCACTCAGTAAGCTCACAGTCCCTTCCCACTGAGTCACACCGGGCTTCTTGGCAGGTGCTCCCTGTTCTGAGAAAATTCAAAACAGGAAGATCTAAACTCCCCAACAAGGTTAATTAGAAGGGAACACGGTCTGTGCCTTAGCGCTTATCCTGGCATCCGTGTGAGTAACAAGTGCCCCACGTGCACTTCAGATCCAGCCTGGATGCTCAGATAGAGCCCTCTGTGGAGGAGCCATGGCCTGACTTTGACATTGGAAGGGGCCCTAGGGGTAGAGGGAGCTCAGGTCGTGTGGCCCAGAGAAGCCCCCGAGTGCCTAGCTGACTCCACCTGGGTCCTTGCAGGAAGAGAATGAGGTCACCCCGGAGCCTTCTGTCCCAAGTTCAAGCTTGGGGTTGGGGTGGGGGTGGAGGGAGGACATCTCCCATGAGGGCGCCCAGGGCCCAGATACTGCCCAGGGCTGCTGGAGAACACAACAGGAACTGAGCCCCAAACAGCCATTGGGGCCTCAGGTCTCTGCAAGCCACTCAGACCCCTCCCGTTGCCAGATGCTGCTAACATCCCTGTGGCCCGCTCCGAGGTACAAGAAGGCTGAGCTCATGGGAGCAACAGCACCGTGTCCAGTGGAGCCCCCAGGAAGACAGGAACAAGAGGGCGCACCATGTGCTGTCATGGGGACCAGCAGGAGCTTGTGGCCTAGAGACGGGACATAGGGCAGCCCCTCGGCTATGGGAACAAAGCCAGCACATGGGTCAGGGGAGCAGGGGGTTCTTAGCCCTGGGCTGATCCTGAGAAAGGCTGACACCTTTCCTGGGCCAGGCTCCACCACCACGAGCTCTTTGCTGAGAGAGGGGAGAGCCCATCAGTACGTCATGCCCAGTTTTTGTCCCTTTTCACAGCACCATAAAGATGTTGCAGCCGACACCAGACATGTCATTCTCTAGAGCTGAGGGTGTAAGCAAGGGCAAATGGCAGGAGAGACACCTGGCAAAGGCCTGCCCGCCACTCCTCCGGCCTCTGAGGTCCAGAGCCAGTGAGGTCCCTGGGCCTGAGCTTCCAGGGCCCTGCCCTGTGCCCCGAAGGCAGAGAAAGAGAAGGCTGGTCCCATTCCCTTGGGGCTTCTAGTGTAGGTCTGGGGACAGCCATACCCCCAGCTCCGTGTCCGTCTCTGCCTTGCGGACACAAAGGGCAGGAAACCTGGGAGAAGCAGGAGACACACTTAGAGTCGCAGTCAGCCAAATCAACTTCCCCACATCGTGCAATGTTATCTCGGAGAAGCGCTTAAACGGGCCACCACGCTCTCCTCTGGAGTTTCCTGTTGAAAGACAGCAGGTGCAGGAGGGCAATGCTGAGCCCGAGAGCAGGATGAGGGCCAAGGGTAGAGTTTCAGCACTGGAGGGCCCTGAAGAGGGAGCAGGCCCGCAGGCCTAATGCATTGGCTGAGGGCGCCATCCATCTCCCCTGCCTGCCGCGGCCCTCTCATCCCCACCTGCCAGGCCTCCTCCCAGGAAGATGGATGGCTGCTGCCACCATCAGGGGCCTGAGCCAAAGGGTGGCTGTCCCAGACCCTCTCCACCCACCCTGCTCTCCCTGCAGCCAGCCCTCTCCCCCCAGCATTTCAGATCACTGTCACCCAGGCAGAGGCAGAGGGAAGTTTAACCACCACTGCATTCAGTGATGTCTGTCACTGGGAGGAGGAGGAGAGGACCCTGGAGTTGACGGTTCCTACAGTAGCAGATTTCCATGTGGACAAAATACACATAAATGCAAGGCAGACAAATATGTGTGTCCTAACTGTCAAGGGAGAGGGGCCATCCATAAGGGCTTTAAGAGTTGCTGGGGTTGGTGCGGTCAGGAAAATCCTCGTGGAAGAGGGGAGGTCCATCACTCCTAGAAGGACATGTGGGCTCCAAAGGAGGGAGGCACGGCAGAGGCCACAGGGGAAAGGAGGCTCAGGCTTGGGTCTATCCCGTGGAGGTGGAGAGGCAGGAGGAAGTCAGAGTCACGGACATGGGTGGGCTCAGAGGAGAACCACAGGAGCTGTTGCAAGACCAGCAGGGAGGAGTCCTCTGGGGAAGGGGGAGAAAGGAGTAAGGTCCAGGTGGAAAGGATCAGGGGACCAGAACAGCCAGGACAGGTCCTGGGAAGATGGCAGGAGGATCGCACGGTGGCTGGGCACTGGGAGAGAGGCAGAGACAGTTCGCAGTCCCCTGGTTTCTTTCTCCTGCCGATCACCAGGCTCTGCTGAGCCCCAAGGTCCCATTCTCAAGTGAGCAGACAAGGCTCCCCCTAGGGGAAGGAATCAGAGGAAGGTGAGACTGTGGGGGTCCAGGTAGGCGCCTTGGGTTTCACAGGCCCAGAGACCCAAGGAGGTGGGTCTTAAAGGAGGTGTAGACCCGGGGCAGGCACTGAGGTGGGAAGAGATTCCCAGAGGAAGAGCATGTACCTGAGGAACAGCTCTGCAGCCCTGTCTCCCGTATGCATAAGGGAGGAAGGGGCCATTTGCTCCAGAGAGCACCAGAGAGGTCCCCCTTGCCCACCCAGACCGTGGGGGGCGGGGAACTAGATTGGGGCAGGGAGGTAGGGTGGATTTGGCCTCAGAACACCCGTGGCCCTCTTTCCTGGGAGGCTGGCGGATGTTTCCTCTCTCACTCCCTCTCTCCATCCACCCCCAGAGATTCTGCCTTAATTTCTCTGCAGCAGGGCCTGTGTCTGTTTTTAAGATTCTCCAGGTGATTTTCAGGGGCAGCCTCGGTGAGAACCACTGAGGGGTGGTGCTCTGAGGATGGGATTTCAGAAACCAGGCAGGTCTATGGGCAGAGATTTCGGGCGGGGAGGGGGTCTTCCTGGAAAGCCCAAGAGGACCGCACTGAACAGGGAGCCTCAACTTGACCCATTGGTCTGGCTGGTTGGTGCGTTTCCTGCTTGCCTCCCTTCCCCATCCTGTTCCCAGGCCCTAGCTTCCTCTCACTTCCCCCAGGCCAGCCGAGTGCAGGCCCTGAAGGATCTGATGTTTTATTAAAGTCCAGATCTCCCTATTCTAGGGCCACCTTCCTCTGGCTAATTCAGTAATTCAATTAGTGGGAAGCCAAGGCCTGGCTGGGTGGGAGGAGGGAGCACGTTGGGAGCCTTCTCTTCCGTGATGATTACACCCCAGGCTTCAGCCCTGCTTGGAGCTGGGCAGGAAATTGTACTTCCTTCACTTCACAATGACAAGGGCCTTTTATCCCCGCACACGGGGGCTTTGTAAATTACTGCCATCTCTCGCAATTAATTCTGCCGGGCTGTGCTTTTCCCCCACGTGGGAGAGGGCACCCGCCCACCTTCTCAGGAACCAGTGGTGCCCCCTCGCCACACCATCCGCAGGCTGCCTGACTGGAGGGGGTGTCTGCTATCCCCACCTGCACCTCAGCCCCGCACTGCCCTCCCGACACCACCAGCTCTGCAAGCCTCCCCAGGGCTCCGGGAGCGCAGGCTCCTGGTCGCCGGCTCCTGACCACCCCTCCTCCTCCCTTCCCTTCCTTCCTGGCCCATAGAGAGGACTTCCCCCTCTCTCTGCAGTGCCAGGTGGCTCCCCTTCTCCCACCCCATGGCTCTCTTGGCCTCCCAGCCCTCAGATGCCCGAGCTAGAAGCTCAGTCCTCCATTTAGAACCCTGGTCTCCGCCTTCACAGAGCGGACAGTCTCTTCAGAACACAAACCAAGGAACAACTGGGAAGGATGAGTGGGAAGAGGTTAAATGTGAGCGTGAGTGCGGGCTGGGGTTCAGGGCACAGGGTAGAAGTGAGAGCCTCAGAAGAGAGGCAGGAAGTGGGGGGCTGCCTCCTGCAGGGAAGCCGGCTGAAGCTGCTGCTGGTAGCACTGTCATGGGACTTGTCCCAAAGTATGACATCTCTCTGCCCCCACTCCATCCCCCCATCTTTTCCAAAGTCCGTCCCTGCTCTGCTGGGCTGCGGTTCTGTTCTGCTCGGGTCCCTGGTTCAGGAGGGATGGGAGACTCAGGGGAGGGGCAGGTGCTGGGGACCCCTCCCCCCAGGACAGTGGGACAGGAAAAATGGGAGCCCCGGAGAGAGTAGTTTCTGCACTGCCCCCCTCAGATCCCGCCTCAGCTCACTGCTGGGTGGAGGGAATCTGCTCCAATTCCTGGAAGCTTTGAGACCAGGACATGGCTAGACCCTCACATGGTAATTTCCCTCATGCAGGATTTGCCAGGAAGCTGGTGCCCAGTGATCTTTGACTGTTCCCCTCAAAACGCACCCCCCCTTTCATCTTATCCTCTTTTGGCGAAGCTTTTTTTTTTCCTTTAAAATTACTTGTGCAAGTGATCCATGAGTACATTCTGGTGTCTAACTGTGTTGATCAAAACAAAAAAAAATTAATGTTATGGGAGATATGCTCCACCTTCCCACAGACTCCCTGTTTTCAGCTTAGTGTGACACCTTCTAGAACTTTGTGCCATGGTGTAATACCAATTCGGGTGCACATGGAACTAACGGACTGTGTCGTCACTGCGTGTACACAGCGTATGCTGTTTCACACTTCTGCTTTTCGTCTCTGACTGTGGCTTTCCATGCCGGTACACTGAGGGCGTTTCATCATTGTAACGGCTGTAGAGTATTCCACGGATGAAACATAAAGCCATCTCTGCACTTGGGTGGCGTTCAATGTTCTGCTTTTCCAAAAGGCCACAGTGGACTCCTGTTCTCTCTGTGAGCACAGGGAAGGGCCCCCTTGTAGGGGGTGGCTGGGGAGGGAATGCTGGGCCACAGGCCCCATCCCCGGGGAGAGGTGCTCCCTTCTCAGAACTTCCCAAGGTGCAGAGCCTGCTCTAGCCTCCCCGGGGCCCTGCTGGCTCAGTAGGCGGCCTCCAGGAGAGAAGCCCATTTCCCGAATAGACTGTGAATTCCCAAGAGGCCTCACAGGTGTGTCTCTGGGGACACGTCAGCTCAGCACGTCACAGGGAGTGAGCAGGACAGCCTTGGTGACCACTGAGCTGAGGCCCCCTTCCACACCCTTGCAGCTGGACACCCTCTCCCCAACTCCACAACTCCAGTGAGGAGCAGCAGCGAGCATCTGAGCGGGGTTCTGCGTGCCCCAGCCCCCTGCCCTACACGTGAGAGGCCAGCAAGTGCCAGTGAGTGAGGCTTGGGCACCTGCTCCTCCCCTGGCCACCCCGAGTGCCACCTGAGCCTCCACCTCAGGCCCACCAGGCTCGGCAGGATCCTGTGAGGGCGAACTCTCCTTCTGAAGCCACCCCCTCCCTGCCAAGCTGCCATTCCCCCAGGGCTCTGCCCTCGCAAGAGAACAGATGCAGGCCCTTTGTGCACACTGGAGTCAGTGGTTGATAGCTGCTTACTATCTCTGCTTAAAAAAAAAAAAAATCCCTAGTGAGACGTAGTGAGCTGAGCCATGGCACGGGGCTGACTGAAGAGGACACTTGAGAAGGGCCCGGGGTCTCCCCCAGCCGGCGCCTCTGTAAGGCTGGTCCGGCCTGGCAGCCGTGCAGAGGGACAGAGGGACAGAGGGAGGGACTCCGCCTTCTGACCTCATGCCCTCGAGAGTGAGTTTCTGTTTAGGCCATGCTCTGCAATTAGAGAGCTCTGCAGAGGTTGGAAGTACTCATTGGCTTGCAGGCCTCCCCACCAACCTCTGAGGGGGATGGCTCTCCCCTTTTATGGATGAGGACACGTGCCCCCCACCTATTGGTTCTGCACAAGTTGCCAGGCAGGATTCAGGGCTCCTGACAAATATGTAATGAGATCCCGCCCCTGTTGTGGGCATTGAGAACCAAGCAGGAAAGGGACAGAAGCAAGTCCCTGACCTCCCTCGGAGGGTGGGGGCAAGTGGCAATCAAGGAACTGACAAGGTAATGTGAATAGCAAGCCCTCAGGGAGCCGGGGGTGAATCAGTGCAGAAGTCCTAAGGCAGAGGGAGAAATAGGAAGGAGGCAAGGGGGTAGGCAAGAGGAAGAGCCGAAGGAGGCGAGGTCAAGGGGTGGAGAGGTCAGGGACGGTCACACGGGATCTGGGGGTTCCCTCAAAGATTCTGGTTCACAGCGGCTGCGAGGGCTCAAAAACACTGGCAGAGATTCCTGGAAGCTGGAAAAAAGCAACAGATTCTTTCTCTTTCCTGGGATCATTATCCCTCAACCGCGGCCACAGCAATGTGGTCATTTTCTCCCCTTCTTCCTCCTACTCCGCTTCCTGGCCTTTCTCTAACCTCCTCCTACTTCTCCTTTCTTCTCCCTGTTCCCTCCTCCTCCTGCCACCTTCTTCCTCTTGCCGGTCCTCCTTCTCCTCCCTCTCCACACCTGCCCCTGACCTTGTCCCTAGCTGGCTTGCCTGCCTGCAGCAAGACCGTGGCTGCCTCCCAGCTGCGGGCAGGCACAGGCAGAGGACAAGGCCAGGAAAGGGACAGGAGGAAAGAGGCCCCCAGAGAGGCAGGCAGCAGCACGAGGGAGGACGTCATGGGGGCCTCTGACCGCTATTCATTTCAGTCCCCTGGTGTCTCCATCAATAACCGTCTGCCAGGACCAGGAGGGAGGAGTGAGGAGGGGGGAGAAGGCGGGGTGATCTGGGGTCTGGATGGGGAGGGAAGGGATGGAGTGGAGAGAGGCTTCTTGGCCTCACACGTCCTCCCAGCCTGGGGCAAGAGTTGGAGGTGGGGAAGGCACAGAGCCCACAGGTTGCTGAGAGTTTCTGCCTCCTAGGTATCTGTCCCTGCTTCCTTCCTCCTTTCTGTCCCCTTCACACATACATTCCCTTCCATCTCCTCTCCGAAGGGGAAGGGAGGCAGGACAGATTTCTATACTGGAAGAGAAGGAAGGGTTGCACCCCCCCCCCCGGCCGGCGCCTCCTGCAGTGGGTGGTGGAGGAGAAAGGAACTGCAGAGGATGCTGGGAGCACTCTGTTCTCTGGGGAGCAAGAAGCCAGGGAAAGCCTGGTAACAAGGGCTGGTGCAGGCACCACCAGCCTGCAGGTCTCACAGGAAGAGGGCCTGGGCCACAGAGCCTGGCACACAGTGGGCACTTGGGAAGTAGTTAACAAAGGGCCTGAGATTGGGTGGTCAAAAAACGAACTTGGCTTGGGACAGACGAGAGCAGTCAAAAAGGGCTGCTCGGAATCAGTGGAACTTGATCGGATTCTTGAAAGATGGGTGGGATTGGAAGATGGGAGAATGGGGCGAGAAGGTGTACCAGGTGAGAAGAACGTGAGAACAGAGGAAGAGGGGCAGTGGAGGGAAGAAGTCTGGGAATCAAGGGAGGTGGCCAGGCTGCAGGGTGCCTTCGGAAAGCTTGAGGTGGCCGTCCCCAGGAGACTCAAGCCTTCTGTTGGCCACAGTTGGCTTTTTGACTTCCCCTATGGCCTGGGTCTTACAGGCCTCGGAAGCCATGCTCAGCCATGTCTGCAGGCAGAGAAAGAGGCCCCTGACACTGGGCAGTTTGCGGAAACTGCCAGAAAGACTCTCCTACTAGCAAGCATGCTCTTTGCTTTGTCACCATGCCTGAAGGGCCCGCAGAAAGAGTCACCCCTTGAGTTAGTTACATTGCTTTGTAAAATCCAGATTGGTGAAGTACAGTCAGAGTCCTTTGAGGGGAAAAATACACTGGAGTGACCCTGGAGCCTACTGGGTCAGCCCTCTCAGTGCACACATGAGGAGACTGAGGCCGCACAGGAGAATTAGAGGCAGAGCAAGAGTGGGCCTCAGGTCCAGCGTTGAGCATTGGTGGGCTGGTTATGCCCCAGAAGCCCTCTGACTGGAGGGGTATGGAGATGCCACTGCACATGGGGTGGCAGCGAACACATGGACAGCCCCATTCACTTTATTAGTGCAGATAAGCCTGGGGTCCTCCATACAGATGGAGACTTTATTCGGCAGGGGCAGGTCTAGAGGGTCCTTCCACCATCCCTGATGGAGCAGCGGGCAGCACTCCTAAGGGGCCAGAACAAGTTCATGGTGCAATGTGACTAGAGGTGCTGGGGGTGAGGGCTGGGAGCTGTCCCTTCCGGAGGTATTGGGGCTGGAGTTAAGACAGAAAGGGGGGGTGGTTGGGGAGGGACGAGGAAGGGAGGGAAGGAGGGAGGGAGAAGGCCGAGGCACCAGGGCACAGGGACAGGAAAGGACCCGCGGGGAGAGGGGGCGTGGTGGTGGTGGTGTGGGGGGGGAGAT
>LNAC01000197.1:657201-741908 GCA_002007465.1 Ailurus styani
CGGGGCGGGAGGGGGCGCCTCCTCGCCCGGGCTCGGCGCCGCAAGTGAGATCACCGCGGTTTATTTAAGGAGCCAGCCCTCGCCTTTGATAAACTATCGCGCCTCAGCCCTGGTTTATAGCTTCTGTGCGGGGGAGAAGAGAATTATTTATGGCCCCCCTAACTGGGTGTGATATCAGCCGTGGCTATTATCGCGGCTAGTTCATCACCATAAAATAAGAAGTGTTCCTCGGGTCAAGGGTCTGCGCGGTCTCTCCTGTGGGTTCAGAGAGATGGGGGGGGGTGCAGATATACGGCTCACCGAGTGTCTAAAGATAAATGGAAAGATGTGAGTGTTTGTGGGCATTATTTAGAGAATTTACAAATATACTGTGTTTAAGCTTCTACAATGGACCCTGCAGGGGAGCACGTGTATTCTGTACGTGTGCTCACCGGTGTTTACACATGCATGTTTACATTCTTACCGAGCAAACCCGTATGTAAACACACGTTTCCATTTCTGCCCCACAGCGGGAAAGGTTAACCAGGTAGACAGAAAATGCAACCCTGGATCGGGGCAGCCTTCCTTTGCATCAGAGATCCTTCTTTACGCATTTAGGGGAGGGGAGCGCCTTCCTTCCATTAAGACAGCCTTTGTATTGTATTTTGGTACTTGTGATTGCAAAGCACGGGGCTGAGTCATCTTAATAACATACCCGCGGATGCAAATGTATGGAAATCGTGCACCGCGCAGGTTTTTGTGTGGAGCCCTGCTCTGGCACGGTGGCCATTCCCCAGTTGGTTTTTTAGTGGCGCGGCTACACGCACATATATTATAGTAATTACTTTCTGGGTGCCCTCTGTAAGATGGCAGAAATATGCTCCACATCGCCCCATGTTATGTGTGAAGCATAAAGCCATATTGTAAGATAATCAAAGGCGTCTGAGAAAGGTTTGTGCTGATTAATAAAGTGTTTATGGTACTTTGTTTTGGGGGAGATTGTGATAGATATTTTAGAACCACCCAAATGGAATAGAAAATACCACATTGTTTTGGGAGGCCCTTCATCATCCTGAGAGAGATTGCCGGGGAGTTCTGTGATGGCTAAAAGCTGGGAATTAGATGGGGAAACAGAAAGCGAAGGTGGGAGGGAGAGGCTCAGGATTTTGAAGGGGGAGAGACCGGGGCCTGGGAGAATTTCAGTGGCAAGTGAGGATTGTTCAGGATCTAACATTAACTTGTGGTTGTTTATTTTACATATAATAGAATAGCTAAATGATGGAGTGTATTAGTTCTTTAATAATTTATAGAAATACTTTGATGTTGCAGTAATTACATTAAAGGTCACATATCAAAGGTAATTTGGTTGAGCAGCTGTGATGGTTTCTCAGAAGCAATCAATACCACTGTCCGTGGTGCTGATTTCACCAAGGGGCCTGCCAGATTAAAGCAGGCTTATTACCAGGCAGAAAGGCCCAGGGGAAATCAGGAGCACATTGGAGCGACGCGCCAGCCCCCCTTCCACCGATAATTAACACTGTTCCCTATAATCTGCACTAATCCTTCATACTGGGAGATCCAGTGGCATTTTTCTGAAATCACAAAGACAAGTTGGGCAAGTTTGGGAGAAAGGAAAAAAAGAAACGTGAATGTATGCTGGGAGATGGGAGGGGCGAGGAGAAGCCAATAGTGGGGCTAAAACATAGCCTGGAGTCCCCTTGCAGTGCCTGGAATGCTTGTTCTTTCTTCAGAGGCCTCACAGGGAGACTCGTGGCCTCGAAGACCTCATCACAATTCTCAGGGAAGGCACAGCCTACGGGGGGAGGGACATAGAGAAAAGACAATACTGAAACTCAAACTTCCTAGGGCATATTGTTTCCACACAAACTCACATGGAAACAAATGAAAACCAAAATGGCCAAATAAAATTATGTTTTAAAGTGGATTTCAGAAAGCAGAACTGGTGTTATTGTTGATCCTCTCCTTTGAGATCGGAGAAAGCATGACGCTAGCACATGCAGGGACAGGACCAAGCAAAATGCTGTCACCCAACCAAATAAGGGGTATTTTCACCAGCTGAGGCTGTGCTCCTGGCCACCTGTTTGGTTGGGGGGGGCAGAGAGAGACTTCTTCTTGTTTGGGGTGCCCTAGTGAGCACACTCTGTGTCTGACTAAGAAGAAAGCAGTTGAAAAAAAACACCTAGAAAACTGGTAACCTCAGCGATTTAGGCACTTTTCCAGACTTCAAAATCCATTAAAATCAATCCATTAAAACCAGCCCTCCACTTTCTCACTGAAAAGAAAAAGTGGGGAGAAAATAGTGCAGGCAACCCATTCTGTCTCCCAGCAAGTTCCAGAGCTCGCCTGTTGGCAGCAAGGAAAACAGTACCATTGTTGATGCACACATGCACACACACACACACACACGCACACATGCACACACACATCACCACCACCGTCACTATCACCAAAAACAACAGAGGCAGAACTAGAGATGCCCCTCAATATGGGTCTTCATTTGGGGACTGAGAAGGAACTGACATTTCTCTTGGGGTGAGTGCAAGCTCAGAAGCCATTCCATAATGGCTGTTCTTATAAGTCAGAGGGTAATATCTCTGGGTACCGGCCTAACCAATGTCCCTGGGATGGCTGATGGAGTCATTCCTGGACCAGTGTCACAAATGGATTACTATTTTTGAGCTCGATATGACTTGGTTAAAATAACATAACTAAAACACAAAAGCTCATCAGGGTCCTTTTGAAGCGGTATCATCTG
Organism: Ailurus styani; assembly: GCA_002007465.1. Lineage (NCBI taxonomy): Eukaryota > Metazoa > Chordata > Mammalia > Carnivora > Ailuridae > Ailurus > Ailurus styani. Next base: position 659,957 of record LNAC01000197.1, read on the forward strand.
CCAGGATCTAGGCAGAGTGATCCCACTTTTCTGAACTCTCCATCTCTATGTCTTCTTTACACTCTTGATCTCCCTTTCCTCGCCCCTACCCTTCTTCAGCCCACCCTCTTCCATATCCAACATTTGTCCCCCTATTTGTTGGGTACAGTCAACATGGGACAGTTTCTCAATCCATCAACGTGAATTTCCTGAGTGTGTCCCTGGCACGGTGCTAGGCATCCTGGCAGACACATGTTTAGGAAAACCCATCCTACCCCTCTTGGAGGTTTCCATCAAATTAGAGACAGAGGCCACACACATGCACAAGGCAGGGGTTATTACAAAAAGCGTACTGTGGACAATTGCTCAATAATAATAACTAATATTTATTAATTTAAGCATTACTATCCGATGGGCATGAAGCAGGCTTGTTACCTCCATGACCTCTTTTTATCTTCACAACTACCCTAAGAGGAAGTTATCAGGATTACCGCCCCCCCACACACACATGTAGAAACCCAGGCTTAGATTAAGCAATTTGTCCAAAGTCACATAATTTTTTTTTAAAGATTTTATTTATTTATTTCACAGAGGGAGAGAGATCACAAGGAGGCAGAGAGGCAGGCAGAGAGAGAGGGGGGGAAGCAGGCTCCCCGCTGAGCAGGGAGCCCGATGCGGGCCTCGATCCCAGGACCCTGAGATCACGACCTGAGCCGAAAGCAGAGGCTTTAACCCACTGAGCCACCCAGGCGCCCCCAAAGTCACATAATTAACAAATGGCCAAGCCAGGACCAGCACCAGGATACCCATCTCTCTTTTTTAGCACTACCAGTTGCTTTTGGGGGGACCCAGATGACTGTGGGGTATAGGAGTTGCTCAAGGGTTTTATTCAGGTTATGGGCAGGGTGGGAATAGAGAGCCGGGAAGAAGACAGGTATGTGAGATGAGTGCACTGGTCTGAGAATCAGCCTGGACATGAGGCATGCATGACAGATCAGGAGCTGTGAGCTGGGCTGGAGAGGTCCACCCGGAGAGTTCCCTGGGGCCTAAGTGTGCATGGGAGACCTCTTGGAAGAATTCTATTCCTTAAAATAGGCCCCTGCTACTTAGTCCCAGCTCCTGGGCCTTTGGGACTTTGCAGGCAATTGTCTTCCAGGAAGACCCCATCTATTTCCAAAGTTGGAAATGTAGGGCCTCTGGGGAGAGACTCGATTAGGAAAACCAGGCAACATGGCCAGTAGTGGCCAGCACTTTGCTCCTCTGACAGCAGAAAGGGCTCCTCACCAGGGCTGCTAAGGGGGAAGAGCTAGGTTCAGTTAGCAGGAGGCCTGTGGAAACAGCAAGAAGAAGGAGCAGACAGGGAAGAGAAGAGGAGAGGGAGCTGGCAAGGGGAGGAGGGGGTGGGGAGAGTAGGAGCTGTATCTGCTTGGTAAACATTAAAGTTCCAATTCACTAGTTAAAGATTGGCTTTCGTGCCCTCGCTCCGGCAACCCAAGAATACAAAGCAAACCAACACACTCCTCTCTGCCTGTCTCCCACCCCCAGCCTTGGGTTCAGCCCACCAGACGTGCAACATCGCTGCCATCACACCTCCAGCCGCAGGTCCCTGCAACTCAGGACCAGTCATTTCTATGGAAATTCAGTGTGACCTTCTCTGAGTGTACCAGGAAAGATGTTAAAATGGAAAATTAAAAAATAAAACAACCTAATTGGATTTCTAGCTGCCCACCCCCGCCCCCCGCAGGCTCCGGATGCTTCTTTTGTCCATCTTTCCTTTGCCCGAGTCCCATCGTGTCTTCCATTCTTTCTCTTTCTCCCTTTTCTCTTTATGCCTGTTTCCTCCTCCCTTCTGTCCCTCCTGGTCATTTTTCTCTCCCTCTTTTTCCCCTTTCATTTTCCACCCTTTCTTCATTTATCGTTCTCGCTTGTCTCTTCTGGCTCTCCCCTCTCCTCCTCCCTCCCTCAGGCCCTCCCTCTTTCTCCCTCTGCCCACTCCATCTCCACCTTGACACCTTCAGAGACTCTAGCCCGACCTGCCCCAGCTTTCCTGGGGCTTCCCTGATGAGGCCCATCTCCCTCCTGACAACTGTGCTATGGAAGGATCCATCCAATTTTATGTACAACTGTAAAGATGAATGATAAGTAGGAAGGATGCAGGCAAGAACAAGATGAATAAATTATAAAGGGCAAATGATGACAAGCCAGGGGTCCCCAGAGACAGTGATATGATAACAGAAACTAAAGACGAATTTATGATGGATGTAGTTAGCATGTAGGGAGGCTGTTAATTCTTCGGGGTAGTTTTACAACTTCTAGTGATTGGCGCAATCAAAGCATTTCATTTTAGAGATATGATGTATTTCTACTTGTCTGTCCTCTGGGCCCGGCGTTGGTGTTTGTCTCTGTGCGGTGAACCTGAGTCCCATTGGCACATGTGTCTCCTCCCCCAGCCCCTGCCACCTTTGTGTGTCTCTGCTTCCGGTGGTGGGGTCACAAGCCAGATCCCTGCCCACCTCCAGCTCCCTGGTCCTGCTGTCCTGCTTCTTACTGAGTGTCTTAGCTTGGGGGTTGCTGTGACAAAGTACCACATTGGGGAGCTTACACAGCAGAAATTTATTGTCTTATGGTTCCGGGGCTAGAAGTCCAAGATCAAGTTGTTGGCAAGGTTGATTCCTACTGAGGGCTATGAGGGAGAGTCTGTTCCAGGCCTCTCTCCTCATTTCTGGGAGCCTCAGGTGTTGCCTGGCTTGTCGATAATGTTCTCCTATGATGTCCCGTCATCTTCCCTACATGCACGTCTGTGTCCAAACTACCCCTCTGATATGAACACCAGTCATGGTGTTAACTCATGTTAAACTGAATTACTTCTGCAAAGACCCTATTTCAAATAAGATCACGTTCATAGGTACTGGGTGGGGGTTAGGACTTCAACATCTTTTGGGGGGAACACAGTTCAGCCTATAACCCTGAGAAATGGACACCTTCTGTGGCAGGGAGGAAAAGTCTCCAAAAGTGGGAATCTGCGATCTGAGTGAAAGGAGTTGGAGGTTTCCTTGAGACAGAGCGGGGAACAGAAGCCAGGCATCCGCAGCCCACCCACTTGTGGGGTTTCTCCAGTTCCTCCCTCTGTAGGATCCCCATCGTCCCAGGAAGCCGGTCTGGCAGCCTCTCGACCGTGCTACAGATAGGAGGGCTGGGGCTGAGAGTGCATCAAGCAGAAGGGGACACCAGAGTTCCCAGAGGGAAGTCAGAAATGCCTGCAGCCCAGACAGCAAGCACCAGATAGGCACCCTTTGTTCTTGCCTCTCCTCCCCACCCCAGGCCTTGGCCCCAGTCCACCTCCCTTGCTTCTGTCCAGAGACTCTTCACTCCCCTGCCCACAGAGACATCTCAAAGTCCTCCCACCCAGGCCTCTGCTTCCCCTACGCTGCCCACGCTGGCCTAGGTGGGAATGTGTCCCCATGTTTCTGGCAAGTGACTCTTAACTCCAGTATGGAGTCATTACCAAATGGTGGGTTGCCATGTCCCGGCAAAGATGGGCAACCTGAGGTGGTGACAGCAGAAAGCAGAGTGTCTCCTTATTCTTCAATTATTTGTGAAAATACTTGTTGTAAAGAGAAAAGGGCTGAAATTCAGGGGGATGTGGTCTCTCGGCACCCCCGTTTATTATGGTTCCAATGTGTTTTGGTCAAAGGCATTTGCAGTGTCCTCAGCTAGATCACCAGGGAGCACCAGGCAAGTGGCTTCCTCCCCTGGCGGCTGAGTGGGCACAAAGCAAGTGAGCCTGGTGCGCCCAACTCTGTGTTCAGCCCAAAAGAGGCAACGTGATGCCAAACGGCTCCACTCCACCCACTTACAGCACTTAACAGCCTGCAGTGACGACACCAACCAGCTGGATGACTTGGGACATCCACCTGAACTTTCTGGACCTCTTTCTTAATTCTATAATGAAAATCAGATTTGTAAGATCTTTATATGCTATGGATTGCTATAAATAATCCAAGTATTATTACAAGTGATGAAACAATGATGTCAGTGTGAATGACCACGGGGTCCATTGTTACAGTAAAATCTGGTGACTCCTAATTCCTATGTGAAATAGTCACAGAACAATAAAAATATAAAATGATCAAATATGTAGTTTGGACCATATGTCCTGTTACATTTCAGAAGAGCAAGATGGGACACCTGGGTGGCTCAGTTGGTTAAGCATCTGCCTTTAGCTGAGGTCATGAGCTCAGGGTCCTGGGATGGAGCCCCGTGTGGGGCTCCCTGCTCAGTGAGGAGTGTGTTTCTCCCTCTCCCTTTTCCCCTCCCCCGGCTCATGCGCTCTCTCTCCTTCTCAAATAAATAAATAAAATCTTAAAATAAAATAAAATAAAAAAAAGGAGCAAGATGACCATGACCTGGAATGACCAGAAAGGGCTCCATGGAGGGGAGATAGAATCCAGGTGTGTGTAAGGGAGGGGAATCAGAAAGGTAGTAAAGAGGGAAGACTTTGGGGAGCCAGGAGTCTGGATTTTCCTTCCGAGCTAGGGATGAGAAGGCCTTCCTTGCACCACTGCTCTGCAGAACCTCCAGCCCCGACAGCCGGCAGGCCCCAGTCACAGGCAGATGAGTCACCCGGACATCCTGCTCACTCTGGGCATGGCTTCAGGCCCCAGCAATCCCGTTTCCCTCCTCCCTGGAAAAGCCCGCCTCCTGCTTCTCACTCCCCACAGTCTTCCCCTGGGGTTTCAGGAGTTAACATTAACCCCCCCACACACACACTTCCTCTAGCAAGCTCTCCCAGGTTACTCTAAGCCACATTGGTCTCCCCTTTGAGCACTGGAGGCCAAGAGCACTGGAGTCTAAACCCTGCCTGAAGTGTGTATGTGGGATCTGTGTGTCAGCAATATCAGCGCGCTCGTTCGAAATGAAGTCTTGGGGCGCCTGGGTGGCTCCGTGGGCTAAAGCCTCTGCCTTCAGCTCAGGTCATGATCTCAGGGTCCTGGGATCAAGCCCTGCATCCGGCTCCCTGCTCGGCGGGGAACCTGCTTCCTCCTCTCTCTCTGCCTGCCTCTCTGCCTGCTTGTGATCTCTCTCTCTGTCAAATAAATAAATAAAATCTTTAAAAAAAAAAAAAAGAAAAGTAATGCAGTCTTGGGCCCCACCCCAGACTGAGTCTGTCACTCAGACTGTACCCCACTGCATTTCAACAAGAGCTCTAGAAGATTCATGTGCACAAAAATTTGATGGCTACTGGCCTAACTTCAGACTCTGAAAGATAATGGCTTATTTTGAATGCTCCTAGTAGCAGACTCTTAGACAAGCATTTGAGTACAAGTGGTTTCTTTAGATAGTGACCCCAGGAAACATGAATAGAAAGTGAGGAGGCATGACAGGAGGGAAAGAAATCAATAAAGGGTGTGTTATCAGGCAGACCAGCTTCCACCGTGAGTGGTACTTAGTCTCACGGGGGCCTGTGGCCCCAGTGTGGATCACGATCCCCAGGGTCACCCACCCAAGGGGTGAGGGAACTGGGGTATTTATACACCAGTTCTCACCAGTCTTTGGTTGAGAATGTGTGCAGGGATCATGCATTCCCCAGCTCTCCATGGCTGGCCACGTGGGTGGGCAGAGTGGGCACCATGGTCCAAGAAAACCCCCAGACAGCAGGCGCAGGTGCCGGCAGTTGGAAGTGAGGCCACGGTCCTGCGGTAAGGAGAGCAAGGGGCTGTGGGCAGGGCACTGCCTGCATCTGCTGCAGATCTGCTCGCCTCCTGACTCCATGCTCTCGAATAGGAGGGAAGAAGACAGAAGCCTATCTCTCCAGCCAGGATGACAATAGCCATTCACTGAGGGCTCACCATGTGTCAGACACATCCCGCTTATTTTCCAAGGTAGCATCCCACTGGTGCCCTCAAGTGAACATTGCTAGCACTATTTTATGGAAGAGGACACTGAAGTAAAGGGGCTTCCTTGGGGTCATGTGGGCAGGGAGAGGTCTGGCTCCAAGGCCTGTGCACCTTCCACTGAATCCTGTGGTACCAACTGTGCGGAAAACCAGAGCTTCACAATGGGCAGGAATGGTGTTGTCTTCCTTAGTCCCTGTCACCTAAGGCCAAGATCAGGCTGTACCCACAGGAGATTCTGGCCTCAGTACTGGAGCCCCAGGGGTCCACATGAGGCAGGGCAGGGCCCTGTAGGTGTCACCACATAGGAGATCTGCCTTTAGATCAGAATGCATTGCTTTTAAGTGGAAAGCACTATCAGATTCCATCTTCAGCTCTGCCTGGATCCTTAAGGTATGCCCTTAGGAAACCACTTAATCTCTTTGAACCTCAATTGCAATGACTATCCTGTCAGTTAGAAATACATTTGACTTTAGTGGCTTCAACAAACGGAGCTTGGGTTTTTGCATATCACAGAATCTGAGGTTTGGCAGCACAACAAAGTCAGCATCTCTTCCCTCATGGTTATAAAATGGCTGCTGCAGCTCCATGCATCACATCCACAATCAAGCAGAGTAAGTCCAGCTGCATCTGTCCCTTTTATCAAAAATGCAAAAGGTTTCCCAGAGGCCCCTCCCCAGCAGACTCGGTGTATGTCTCACTGGCCAGAACTGTGTCCCGTGGTCACCTTAGCTGCAAGGCAGGCTGGGAAAGGGGATTTCATATCTGCCACGAAAAAAACCCTGTATTCTGGTTCATGAAGGTGAAGAGGGGATGGATACTGGGCAGGAGCCAGCAGAGTCTGCCGCACCACACTCCTAGAGATGGGTGTGGGGTACAGAAAAGCAAGCTGGGCCGAAGTAGCAGCCGCACCCCACACACATGCAGGGTTTGCTCGTATGAGGCGGCTGAGTCAGAAAGAGGAGTTTCGCAGTGTGTTCCAGAGATGTTTCTTCAGCAAGGCACTGCTAACTCAGCACGTTTATTCAACTACTGACATGGTTTCTGATTCCATGGGATTCACAGTGGGGGAGGAAGATTTCAGTCCCTTGTTTTTATCATCTGTGTCTTCCTTGAACTTGTATCGTTCTGTGCTTCTGGATTTGGCTTAAATATTAAGGAACCAAAGGCCGCTGTGCCTAGAGACACCTGTCCCCCACCACAGGCATTCCATGACTCTCCCCCCACCCCCGCGCCCCTTTGTCTGCCGCCACCCTAGGTTCATCCCATCTGAAAGTGGCCCAGCCAGTTTTCAGGGCCAGCAACAACGGTGACAACTTTATTTTTCAAAAACTGAAGCCTACACTTCTGGCCTGTTGTAGGGGTTTGTGGACTGAGGCTGTGGGCTCAGTGCAAAGCCTGCCTGAGAAAGAGGACTTACCCTCGTGATTAGCTTAGGCTCCACCAGACTGAGCTGGGAAGGAAGAGGTCAGCGATGGTCCCAGAGCTGGCCTGTGCCTCCCCTGCGGCCTCTGCCAGCAGCTTGAGGAAGGCCCACCAAGCCCTTCCCAACCCCCAGTGGCCGGAACAGTCCCCAAAGGTAGTGAGCCTCTGGCCACAGAAGCGTTCAAGCAGGGTCTGAGTGGCCTCGGGGAGGAGGAGGGCAGTGCAGGCCGCTCTCACATTGGATTGAATCACTCCTGGGTGAGCCAAGATCCCATGACTGTCTCCCCGTTCTACGTGTTTCTCTATCATACAAGGCCCCACAGCTCCTGTCCCCGTCTGAAGCCCTGGCCAAACCCCGCTGTCCCACCTGCGTGCCCCGGCCTCGATCCAGGGGGACGTCCTCATGACGACTCGGCCCTCCCAACCTCTCCCTTCTCTGAAGGCCCTCGGGATTTAGAGCCCACCGTGCCCCTGCACAGGCTTGCGCCCCGATTTCAGCCAACCCAGCTTCTCCACTCTGAACTGTGTGACCTTGGGTCAATCATTTCACTTCTCCGTGCTTGGTCTCAACCCTGGGATGCCGGTAGTGCCTTTGTCCTGGGGCTGTTTCTGCGTACTATGAGGTGCATCCTGAGCCCCGAGTGCCCTGTGTCCACGTAGGAAATGTGGGACAGTCTCTGCATGGCTGTGGCCATCCTTGTGGCCACACTACCCTCCAGAGGGGCGAATCTCCCGGCTTGGCCCCTTCTGACCTGTCCCCACCCCTGTCTGCCATGGCCTGGTGGACCACTGACCGGTGATGCACAGTAGCAAGGACCCCAGCTGCATAGCTTAGCACGGGGCTGGCCACAAGGGGAGACTGACAAACCCCAATGCACAGAAGCCAAGTTCGAGGGTGGCAGGAACATCCCCGGAGGCTGCTTCTCCTCTCCCTGCCAAGGCCTGGTTGCGCTGGAAGAGAGGGACTCGGGGTCACTCCTTGGTGCCCCCGGGAGAGGTGTGGGTGAAGTCTGTCCTCACCGTTCACATGCTCCGCACGGGAGGTGTCCGTACTTCCCTCACCGCTCCCCGTTCACAGGGCCCCACCCCAAACCAGGGCAGCCCCCCTGGAAGCTGGGCACCAGGAGCCCAGAAGACTTAACACCCTAACCAGTAAGAGCAGAAGCATGTTCGTGCCCTGGCAGCCACGTGATTTCGCATGGTCCAGGAGGCCCTTCAAGGCAGGGCGACCCAGGGATCCGAAATGAATATGCATTTGGCCTCTCCCAGCAGCCCTGACAGCTGGCATCCGACAGCTGGGACTGCTCACGGCCTGAGAGAAGGTTTTTAATTCAATTCGTAAGTGTTTCCTGAGCACCCACCAGGAGCATGGCCCTGTGCTAGGTGCTGCTTGGCAGGTGCAAGCGAGGAGAGGCCGAGGACCCTGCTGCCCCTTGGGGCTTTCCCTCCTGCAGAGGAGAAAAGATGTACATGCCAAGCAATTAGAGGGCGATGGGTTTCGAGTTTGGACTGAAATCTAGTGCTGAGTAGTCTGGGAGCCCTGCACGGCCCCAGGCTTGCTTACCAAGTGCCTTCCATGAGCCCGCGCTGGGCGCTGTGGGCACCACCTTAGGAGGGTGGGCAGGACCGGGGCCCCTGGGGCAGGATTGGGCCGGAGACGGCATTCTGTTGAGGCGAGAGCACACACAACACAGGAAGGGAAGGAGCCAGGCTGTGCCAGCGCTGTACTGTGGGAGCTCAGGGCGCCCAGAAAGAGGGGTGCTGAAAGGCAGAGGAGGTTCGGGGCCCGAGTGGGGAAGGTCTGGAATGTCCCACTGAGCAACTTGGTCTCTTTTCTTGTGGTGCCCTGGAGCTGTTAAAGCTTCCTGAGTAGGAGGGTGACGGCTTCACCAGGATAGGCCGCATGGTCTGGAAGGGAAGGGCTGTGTCTGTCCAGAGAGAGGCTGGAAGTGGGACAGTGGCATCAGGAATAGAGCCTGAGAGAGCAGAGAACCTTCCAGAGGCTCCCTTTGCCAAGCAGCCTCGGTGGGCCTGGCCAGCACACCTGGGGCACGAGCTGGCAGGGGGAAGGCCTGCTGGAGGAGGGCGTCAGGGAAACGTGGCTCCTCTCCGCTGGCAAGGGGACCTTGACACTTTGCCCCCACCCCCACCACTGCTTGGAGGACGGTTCCCACCTGGAGGAGAGTTCTGGAGAGGTTCCTAAACCACCTAACTGCACCTCCAAGTTTCTGAGATAGTCAGATTTGTAACACATGCAAAGGAAGGGCTTCAACACCTTGCATACACGCACATGCGCACGGACACACACACGTGCACACACGCATGCACAGGCGTGAAGTCAGGGAGCAGCCTGGGAATCCATATGTTGCAAATGCTCCCCAGGTGATTTCGGTGCTCTTCCTGCCCCTGGAACCCTGGGCACCCCCACTCGGTGTCCAGCACTGTCAGGAGATCTTGTTCCTGCTCTCTGGCTAGCAGAGTCCCATCCATGCCACCCCATTTTCCTCCCGAGGGCCGGAGAAGCTCAGAAATTAGAGTGGTGCCTTAGCGTCACCTGCTCCATGCCCCCATTCTGCAAGGGGGACACAGAAGCCCAGAGAGGGTGCATAGCCTGTGAGGGTCCGTGGACATGGGGCACACTGCTGAGATGCCACATCTGGGCCCTTTCTCACTTGCACCCCAGGCTTCATGTCCAAGAGGCCTCACGGCTGAGAAATCTGGTAAACCCGCCCGACTTCAGAAGAGCTGGGGAGGAAACCCATTTCCATTAGCATCCACATTATGGGGTGTGCTCAGTGCAGTTTGATTACTTTTGAGTAGACAATCCAACAGCGCTTCCAAGTGAATGTCCTGCCAAGCCTGCTTTAATGAACAGATACAAACTTGTGTGATTAGCACAGTGATGGTGGGACAGTGAGCACCAGTAAGCCACTTGCAAACACTGTCGCTGTCTTAGGTAGGTGACATATTCCTGCAGATAACATTGTTGTCTGCACTATTTATTTGCTGATCAACATTTTTGGCGCCACAGATTTTGCAAAGACTGACTTCTCTTTCTCATCCGCCTTGAAGAGTTCGAAATTTTCAAAGAGGGCAAGCATCTCCTTAAGTAGGCACGTCTCAAAGATGGAAGGAACTTGGGGTGGGGTCTTAGGCACTCCTGAAGTCCTCCCTGGATGGAGTGAACCCCCATTCTCTAACCGCCCCCCGAGGGGTTCGCTGGAGATTATGCGGCCCTGTGAGGTGACAGAGTAGGGTAGGTCCTGTGGACACCCCTCATGCCTCTCAGACCTCACGGAGTTTTGCATTATTTCGTGTGCTTCAGCTCAGATCCCGCCTCAGGGTTCCTCAGAGCCCTATGAGATCATGGGGCCAAGCGCCCAGCCTGTCCCGCATCAGTCGGTGGAGGCGAACCGACCCTCTGGCGGCCGCTGGAGCCCTCCCTGGCTCCTGCCCACAGGTTCTAGGGAGACGGTATGTGCCATCTTCCTCTATTCTTATTAAACGATTTATCTGGGGGAACTTAATATTTTCTTTTAGGATAAACTGAGCTAATACGATGTGCTTGTTTTAATTTGTGAGGTTAACTGATCTAATTATCTGTGGCGTTCAGTTAAATCCTTGTGCCTGGGCCGGCTGCAGGTGTGGGCTTTGAATCCTGCCAACAGGAAATCTCTTAAAACGAGCTGATCTAACGCAGCGGGTCTGCTGGTATGAGGGATTTTCTAATAATGCATGAATTTATTAACAGCTAAAGATAAATAGAGGATGTATTTACATTAAACAAATTCACAAGGAACTGTCTGCTGCTTCCCTGCCCCCCTCCCCACGCATGCCTCCCCCAACTCTTACTACTGTCTGTGCCGTCCACGGGGAGTCCGGAGCAACCGCGAGGGGCCCTCGGGGACTGAAAGTGCATGCCCCTGCCCTGTGACACGGGACGGAGGGGTCTGGCCGGAATTAAAGATCTGGAGTTTCAGCAGACTCCAGACAGAGGAGCCAGGGATGTCCCCTAAGTCCCCAAAAGCTAATACGGTTTGGGGAGGGAACAGGTGCCTTCCCCTGCGCTGGGAAGATGGTCCTAGAAATCTGTGTTTGGGGCTGAGAGATACACGTCAAGGGGGTTGTATCCAGGGAGGATGACGAGGGAAGGAGGAAGAGTGCCTTCCCCCTGAAGCCAGGTGAAAGGCTGGTGACATCCAGCCAGATGAGGGACAGCCCTGACAGATCAGAAGTGCAGCCAGATCAGGGCGGCAGGGGGAGAACCTTGGGAAGCAGGAAGAGGGGTGAAGGGAGCCCACCACATACAGGGTGTGTCATGAGGGGCTCCGGGCTTCCCAGTCCCAATTCCACCCTCTGCCGACCCAGTAGGAGCTGCCCCATCCCCCATCTGGGGCTCCAGAGACCTCTCAAGGCTGGGCCGGGGATACCAGCACTGTCCAAGGGGAGTGGGATTCGAACTGCTGAAGTCCCACATTGCTTAAAAATACTGATGGCCTGTATTGTTTGAAAACTCGGCTTTGGGATCAGGCCAAGCAGCCCCAGGCACATTTGAAATGCATTTCCCATTACCTGAGGCCCAGATGCCCTGACAGCCCGAGTCACTCAGTCCTGACCTGTTTTCAGCCAGCATTCAGCTCTCCCTCTTCCACGTGAGTGATCCTGGATGAAGTCGCACTTGCAAAGGCACGTGTAGATGAAGCAGACGTGTGCGAAATGTACGTGTGCACACGGATGCGGGTCCACGCACACCCGCCACACTCAAACACGTGCACATGCCAGGTCCGTGGCCTCTGTGTGTGCACATACCAGATGCATGTGTGCACACGGGCATCCAGGCCTGTGCCCACGCAGGGACACACACATGTACGTGTGCACGCACGCTCTTCCTCGGGCTCTTCTGGCACCGAAGGAGAATGTTGCTCCGCAGGGACCGCTGAAGATAAACTCTTGATTTCTGATTTTCAGAGCAGTTTGGACAAGGGCCTCTGAAATGCATTAAAATGCTAATCACAGCATCTGTCTGAACCCTGGCAGCTGGGTGACTTGGGGGAAATCGAACCAGAATGGATTCAGAAGCCTGGAACTCCTCCTTGACTCTCCTTGCCTCGCCCTCTCCCGTCTCCCCCCTCCCCTCCCTTGCCCGCCCACCAGGGCCCCCACCCAGCGTCAGCCCTTCTGCCCCTGGCTCCCACAGTGGCCAGGACTCTGCCAGACTGGGGGTCCCGGAGCCGTGGCCCCCCAGTGCTGACCAGCAGAGCTGCTGCCTGCCTGGCTCTGCCCCAAGTTCCCCCAGTGGAGCGTCTCCAGATGGGGAGATGGCCTCTCACCACCAGCGGGGCCTCGCTGCTCCTGCCGCCCCTCAGGGAGAGCAGAGAATGTGCCTGCACTATCAGGGGTGGATGCTAAAAGCGTGCTCTAGTTAACCCAAATGAAGAGGGCTCCGAGGGCAGAATTTCAGGCACAGCCGCACGCGAGCCCTGGAGAAGTTTTCTGACCACCAGTGGCGACATCAGCTGTGGATGGGGCATGGGCGGTGGGGTGGTTCATGCATCCACACTCCTGGTGAGCAGTGATCTCTGACTCTTCACCACCGCCAGGTGACATCCAGGCCCTCCTCCACCCTTCCCAGACCCTGAGCCCAGCCCGGCTCCTTTCTGCTTCTCGGTCTGACACTAGGATCCAGGCCTCCTCTACCCACCCCCCACCCCTCCACCTGTGCTCCCAAGACCTTCCCCCTCCCCTTGCAGCTTCACATTGCATGAGTTGCTCTGTGCTTGCCTTTGCCTGGCCTTCTCCTGGACCCCAGGCTCTTGGCTGAGCAAGTCCTCGGCCAGCGTTCCAAATTCCACCTAGACGTCCCCTTCCCCAGGAAGCCTTCCCTAGTCTGGATGAGGCTGAATAAGAGGTTCCCTCCTATATTCTTAGAAGTTCCCATGCCTACCTCCGTTTCCACAGTTTAAACATGATCTCTTGGCCAGTCCCTCCCTAGGACACTGTGTTCTTGGAGGGCAGGAGCTGGGTCCTCCCCATCCCTGGGGGTCAATGTTGGCACCAGGATTGGCCTGCTAAGTTCTTAAGGGCTAAGTGTTAAGAGAACACTGGAAAGTGAGTGGCTGTGTCCTTGAATCCTTGGGGCCAGAGCCACTTTGTGGAACCCCTTTGTGGACATCTGGAAAGATTTCACCCTCATTGCTGGGACCTGGGATGGGCTCTGGTCAGGCCTCACACCAGGCTCCCTGTGCCCACACCCCTTTCTCCAACCCCTCCCCATGAAGATCGATGCTCCCAGCATACCATCGTTCCATTTTTCCTCTTAAGCATCAAACTGTCACTTCACTAAACACCATCTGGAGACTCCTGGCTTCAGCCCCTCGCTTCTTCCAAACTCTTATTAATGTGACGGGGTGTTTATTCCTTCTTCCTCCTCTTCCACTTCCTCCAGAGCATCTCAGCTCTGCAGCCTGCAGACATTCATCTTATCTTTGGGGAGCTCAGCTCTGCTGGGGAGGGCGGCCGTCTCAGGCTTGGCTCTAAGCAGCTGACAGTGATAAAGAGCAGACAGAGAGCAAGAGCGAGCTGTGAGGGCCCCTCCTGGAACCTACTCCCAGCCAGACTGGGAAGGGGGGACGGCAGAGAGATGGCTGGGGAAGGAGCCTGGTGTAACTTGGTCTACAGTGGTTTCCACTCTGGCACACTGATCTTCCAGAATTCCGGGACCTTTGTGATGCACTGGTGCTACCAGACAAAGCCCAGATTCCTACCCCAGCCCTGGATGTGCAGCGTCCTCCCGCCCTTCCTGGCACCTGTGTCTTCCCCAGCCTCCGGGTGCCCATCTCTGCCGCCAGCACACTGTGCTCGTCCTTCCTTCCATGCCCGTGACCATTTCGTGCCTCTCATCTGAACACACCCCCCATTTGTTGCATGTCCTCAAAGGAGGAGCTCACTCCTTTCCTCTCCAAGCAGCCGTCCCTGCCTACCCCACCCACACCAACAACTTCCCATGGCCCTTGCCAAAAGGGCCACATTATTTCCCCGAGTGATCTAACCGGAATCTCCCAAAACAGACGGGAGACTGTGGGCAGGTGCTCACGGCGCCCAGCCCAGGACCAGGCACACAGGGGTCCACAGTCAATCCGTCCTGTCTTGCAGCGGAGGAGATCAGTGGCAGTGACCTCACTGAGATGAGCACCAGTTCCTCGGGGGTGCCTGGCAGGTGCTGGGGTGCCTGCAGTTGGAGCCCTCCCCCGGTGCCCACACGGAGGCCCGCCCATTCCGGTCCCTGACAGGTCCCAGCCTGGCACTCAGAGGCCAGCTCGTTTTCCCTGGTAGAGCATTAAGCTAATGCGTGTTGTGTCTCATTAGTGGCGTTCTGTTTGTGCCAGGGCCAGGCAGTTTGATGGGTACTTGATTGGATATTCTGTTTATTTATGGCAGGAAAAGCATTCTTTATTGAGGACTGGGCAGCACATTTCTGTCCCGATGGCACTAAGATCCTCTGGCAATCATGCAATTATAAATTAAGACTAAATAAATAATATATAATAAGCAATAAAGACTGCATGCTTCCATGTAAGGCGCTCTCCTCGGGCAGGCGTCGGCCTCTCCCTGCAGCTGGGGGTAGAGACCCAGCAGAACCCCGGGCCGAGAGACACCGGCCATCCCAAGCTCTTGGCTGGGCTCCTTACCCACATGAGCATTAGTGTCCTCAGTCATAACACCTGAGTTGGAAAACGTGCTGCACTGACAGAAAACCTTCCACTTGCTGCTGCCACTGATCCTTACAAAACCTAGAGGAAGGGAGGGCAGGTCTTACTATGTCTAACTGATCGATGAGGAAAGTAGGTGAGGCCCATGGAGGTGGAACACCAGCCCCGGGCTGCAGGGAAAGGCAGCCAAGCCTCGAACCGCGTTGTCCTGCCCTGTGCCCCTTGATCTTTCATAGGCTGGTCAGGATGGAGGCAGGCAGTGGAGAATCTTCCGAGGACAGGAGGTTGGGGCTACTGTCCTTCTAAGGTGAAACTCAGAGGCTGAGGGATGAGAGTAACCATCCGCAGCCCACCTCCGAGCCCACCCCTCCCCGCTCATCATCATGCCTGATCCACCCCCGGTCTGCCCTCCTGCCTCAGGGATGAGTCAGTGAGAGATTGCCACCCATCACCAGCTTCTTTTTTTTTTTTTTTTAAAGATTTTATTTATTTATTTCACAGCGGGAGAGAGATCACAAGGAGGCAGAGAGGCAGGCAGAGAGAGAGGGGGGAAGCAGGCTCCCTACTGAGCAGAGAGCCCGATGCGGGCCTCGATCCCAGGACCCTGAGATCATGACCTGAGCCGAAAGCAGAGGCTTTAACCCACTGAGCCACCCAGGCGCCCACCATCACCAGCTTCTTAGGGGGCCTGGGGAGGCAGCGATGGGAAAGGCAGAAGGAGAAGCTCAAGGACTAGCCAGGGCTGAGGATAGGGAACGGCCACGAATCCCCTGAGGGAAGGGCACTGTGCTGAGTGGGGTCAGAGAGGGAAGAGTGCACAGCGGGGCCCAGACCGAGTGGCTGGAGGAGTCCCGGGGGGCAGGGCTTGCCTGTATCCTGAAGGACTTGGGAGGGTCCAAGGGGAGTCCCTGGGGACCTTTGTACCCACTGGGAATGTGTGCCAAGCAGGCAGTTATTCCGGAAGTGTATGGGAAGATGTCAGGCCAGGGTCCCCCTCTGGGTGGGTTGCGCGTATAGAATGGGCTGAGCAGGCGGGGTTTCCAAGTCTGCAGATGGCTACTCAGCCAGGGCCAGCTACACAGGGGGCCCGATACACCCGGTCTGTGAGGTGCCTCCCCTCCAGGGGCTGCTGGGTTCAGGAAGAGCCAGGAGCTCTGCAGTCCACAAGGGGCCGTGACTCTTAGCCAGCCTGGGCTCACCTCCACACCTCCGCACCTCCGCACCCAGAACAGCAGGCCAGCCAGAGCCCCTGCCCACTCCAGGCAGTCCTGAGTTGTGGGGCAGACGTGGACAAGGCTCGTACATCTCCCCCAAGGGAACATGTCTCTCCCCGAGGCCCAACCAGGGGCCTGGAAAGGTCCTTCTGAGTGTATCCTGTAGCCGGAACCGCGCAGGGTGGGCTGGGCTGGGCCTGGACGGGCTGGTTGTACGAGCCCCAGGCTGGAGGCCCGGAGGCCCCAGAAAGGCTTTGCACTCTCGCAGGTTGTGGGGTTTGCTGTACGAATGCAACCTGCATTTTGCTCAACGCTCCACACCACCCCCTCCCTGCTTTCCCCCACTCCTTCCCTGCTCTTCCTCTTCATCCTCGAGAAAACTAATTGTCTCTCTCACCAGCCTGCGCCCGGCGCCCGGTGCTTTCGAGAGGTTTATGCATGAAACTAATTATGCACCGCTAATTTGGAAGCTAGCAGCTTCCCCGTTAACGTTCATTTGATTTGGGTTGTTCTGCTGAGTGGCATTTCTGTAAATATGCCACGGGGCTGGGGGCCTAGCAGGGAGGGTAACCTGAGTTCGGGGTCAAGAGGAGGGGCCTGGGGATCTGGGGGCGGCCAGGTGTGATGCGCTCCATGTGAAGAAGAGGACAGGAGGTGCCATTACCATAAACCAGAGGAGGCCTCATTAGCGCCCCTGGATGGCCCTGTGGGAGGGAGGGAGGGAGGAATCTGACTGTAAAATGTCACACTCAGCTGGGGTGGGGGCAGAGCGGCAAACTGCCCCCAGAGGTAAAAATGTGCTAGGTTGCCAGGAGCGCTCGGTGGGCCTGGGTGCTGCGCGGGGCAGGGACGGGGACCCAGCCACATCTCTAGGTGGGCCCTGAGGATCCTGGGTCCGGAAGGGGGGCCTGGGAAATGAGAGAGGTCATGGCCCTGAGAAGTTCCCTCCCAGGAAAGATCTCGGGCCCCAGTGAATGATCCCACTTTGGTCCTGGAGGGCTGCTGTCTGGGGGTCAAGAAGGGAAAGAGCGGGCAGGGCTCGGACGAAGGACAGCCCCCTTCCTGACCTGCTGGAGAGCCAGGCCGGCTTCATGGGTCTGTGGCGGCTCAGTCACGCCAAGCCCCACGCTCGGAAGGCCCCAGCACTTGGTTGAATGCTCTGCTCTCACCATCCTGAAAGTCTTCTTTCTTGAACAAGGGGCTCTGTGTTTCCAATTAGCACCTGCCCCTTACGTGAACGGTCCTGTCAAAACCACTGAGTCTCACAGGGACCCTGTACTCATCGACGATGTTCTCTGGGGACTTCTGTGTATTCTGTGTACGGAGCCTCCCGGAAAAGGAGCTCCCTGAGGACAAGCCCTGGGTCTTCTCAAGTTGTAGGCTCCGTGACGTGCTCCGCCAAGAACCCCGCCTCGGACGTGGCTCTCACACTCAGCGCACCCAGGCTGTCAGATGGAAGTCACACTGGGCCATCTATTTGTGAGCACTGCCTTTTCCCCTTTTCCTCAGTGGCCCGGGGAGCACCTCCCAGCAACCCTCTCCTGCCTCGCAGCAAACGTGGGAGCCCTGCCTCCTACCTCAACGTCGAAACGTGGATGTCAGCACCTGCCACAGCGTTGGGCACGGACACTGACAGCCGCGCCATCGACTGTAGTCTCTGGTGGCCAGGAGCCCGCGCGGCTGGCAGCTGGAAACCTGGGGGCAAGTCCATGGCGGGGGGGGGGCGGTCAGCAGGGAAGTCAGATGATGCCTGCAGGGCCCGAGAAGGGCCAGCCAGACAGGAAGGCCTCAGGGGAGCACAGAGGAGGGTCGGGTGGAGAGATGCGGCCCCCGGGCCAGCAGTGGGAACCCTAGCTTTTTCCCCGGGGGGCAGTGGGACGAACCACCTTCTGGAGGGCCACTGGACACCCCTGGGAGCTCAGCGACCCACCCACGCTTCTCTTTTCTCCTCACCTCCTGAGACCTCCAGGCAACGGCAGAGAAGACACTTTGGGATAGAGGTGCCATGCAGAACTCACTTCCCCCCTCCGCTGACCTCTGGGGCGGGGGCTGCAGGGACTCAAGTGCTTGTGGGGGGCACACAGCACATCGCTTGCCCTGCTCCATGGCCTGCTCGCTGGGGACCAGACATGCATCACTTCCGGCCCTGGCCACACTTCCCTCTCCGCTGCAATGAATTCGGTCTGCCCAGGAGCACTTTCAGCGGTACCATTGTGACGGCCCTTCTCCGTTGCCCCCAATCCTGCTTTGTCCCGAGGGCCCTCGCCCACAGTCAGACATATCCAGGTCCTCGTTCCCACCCAGCCAGACCTACCATGTGGCCTCCGAGCTTGTCTCTGAGCTGCTGTGGGCCTGCCTCTTTCTCCTTTCCTGCAAAAGACACACAGTAAAGCCTGCCTCTGTGAGGCTGTTGAGACGCTGTCCTGAGGAGGGGCCACTCCGGTGACTCGGTGGCCAACCTGACGTGGCTTGGTGGAGCGGTTCTGGCTGCTGAGGTGCCACTCTGCCTCTCGACCTGTACCAGACCTGCCCTAGTCTGTGACAACGGACAGCAAGCCCTACTTCCTCCAGGGGGCCCCATGGACCAACTCCTACAGGACACAACCGTGAATCAGCCACCATGCCTGGGAGTTAACTAGCAGCTTCTGCGGGGTGGCTCTTGTCTTACAAGCCACTTATGAGCCTACATCTCCTCCCCTGAGTCTCACACTCCCAGCACACAGCAGACAGCCCCGGGGGAGCTGGTGAATCCAATGAACATACCTTGTGTGGTACATTCTTGGTCTTCCAGGCAGAGAAGGAGTGGTGTTACATGGCATCTGTTGCTGGCTTTTCCTTCCCCTGATGGGATCTGAGTGTCCTTTTCCAGCAGGCCTGTTCCATTCCCACAGCCAACCTTGGGAGACCCGCCTCCCACGTTGAAGCAACACGCACAAGTGTTACTTGTTGTTGACTCAGGTTCCATCACTTTCCAAGGCAGGCCTCATGCTGAGCCATATTGACCAGATGTCTGTGGTAACCAATGCTGAGTAATGGTTCAAATGGTAACCAGCATTAGCAAATAGTTCCTGTGATAATTGCAGCTTAATTTGTGTGTGTGCACATGAATTAGCATGCATCTGTATGCCATTAGCACTCTGAATTATCTCCTGAGCAGCAATGCTTGCCTCGGGCCCTGTGGACAAAGCCATCAGTGAGACATATCTGGAGCTCAATTTCTTCTAAGAACAAAGGACAGAAAACGGTCTTAAGGAAGGGGAAGAGTTTGCCTCAAGGCGGCTTCATGATTTGCTCTGTAAGCAGAACCTCAGGCCATCCCAAGGCACTAAAGCAGAGAAAGTCAGGAGGTCCAGACCTCATCATGGTAACTCACTGGCCCAGACCAGATCCTTAGCTGGGACCTCCCCAGGGGTTCCTGGGAAAGAAACAAGGGTGATTCAGGAGCCCTTCACTCAGCGTAAGAGCTGGATTCCTAATTGACCGGAGAGAGTAGCCTGTTTCATTTTAAATGTGTAGAGGGCATTGTTTGCAGTGAGTGGTCACCTCCTGAGTTGACTTTTCATATCACAGACTTCCAGAGTGCAGAAACTCTTAGTGTTACCATCTCTACATGGACCCAGTCTTGTTCCAAGACGGCAAGCACTGGGCGGTAGTGATAGTTGGGAAAATTCCTGAAGAAATGCCCATGACTTCTGGGTTGATTCCTTCTACTCCATCCCTCTTGGCCAATACTGCCTGTCCATTTAAAATTTGAACTACTAGATTTGGTAAGAAGCACCTGGAATCATGCCATTTAAACCCTGTTTTCCAAGGATATGTATATTTTGAAGACTGCATCCCCTCAAAACAAAACAAAATAAAACAAACAAACAAACAAAAAAACCCACCACTCAGCCCAGCACAGAGTTCCTGAGTTGGTGTGGTGTTCAAGACCAAATGTGTCCAACGGTGACTAGGCTAATTCGGTGTGCCAAATTAGCTAAGGACAGCCTTGCACAGTGCCAAGACCCCCCAGTCCTGGTGCACAGAGACCCACAAGGCAGCCCTGATGAGAATAGTCATGGGTCTTTCAAGACTCTGAGGCCAAGGTCACATGCTCCCCCACCCTGCTGGGCACAGAGGAGGGCTCACATGTGACACAAATGCCCCACTCCTGTCTAGTTTTCATTCCTGCCAGGACATCTTATCCATGAATTCTGTAAATATCTGCGGATATGGAAATACTAGGTTTCCATGCTAAGGACAGGAGTAGAATGAAAGGACATAAGATCTCACTGAGCCAAAGGTAAAGAGAACCCAGACACCTGATGAGAATTCTGTTCCAGAGCCCTGAGCAATGACAGTTGGGGAGGCGATTATTTAGACTGTTGGTGCCAGGAAGGAAAGACTCAGAGGATCTTGGCTTTAGAGACAAAACAATCTGATCATTGAGCCAGTGTCATGGGGACACAAGGGGACCAGAGGGAATGATGTGGAGCCTGAATTCAGCAGCCATCTTGGAGAGATTCCCAAATCTGTAAGTACAAGAAAACATTTCAAAACCCCACGGTATGGGCACATGTCCTTAAAAATTCACCAGAGGGCAGATAATCCAGGCGTAAGAAGTAGAATCAGAAATGCCCCCGGGACTTGACACTGGTGATGGACCCTGCAAGCAAGGTCAGACTTGCAAATAGTCCCAGGTTTTCCAAGCAAGAGGAGCTTTGCAAGCAATGAAGGTTCTGCAAGCAGAGCCGAGCTCTACAGACAGCAGTAAGCTTTGTGGATACTGACAAGTGCAGCTTCCAAAATCAGCATCTGCTAAAGAGAATAGATTCTACAAATAGTACCTGGATCTAAAGCCAGTGAAGGACTCAGCAAGCAAAGACTGGCTCTGCAAACAAGAGGCTCCACAAACTGCTATGGGTTCTGCAAACTTTGATGAATTTGCAAGAAATACCAGGCTCAACAAACCCCAAGAAACTTGACACGTGGCAGCCAGCTTTGCAGAGAGTGATGAGCTCTGTGTGCAATGCCTAGTTCTGTGAACAGTGGACTCTATGAACAGCAACAGGCTCTAAAGCCAGTGACGAGCCCTTCCGGAAATGGCTGACTCTGCAGGCAGCACTAGGCTCTGCAAATGTCAATGGGCAGGGATGAGCTCTGGAAATAACAGAGGTGCTGCAGACTACATCAAGATCTCCTATGTCTTGCTCTCTGAAAATACAAAGCTGCAGAAAGCTGTATCCTTGCATGAAAAGCTCTGTCCATGCCTCGTCATGAGCACTCCTTGCATGTAGGCCCTTGGGTGATGACAGGTCCCTTCTTCAGCAACACCTGGATGGGATGTGAGCCTCCTTTGTGAAGTCTCCTCTCGTGGTACATCACGTTTAGGGCAAAGAAAACTCCCCAGGGGTGGGAGTTCTAGTGTGGCCTTTGAGTTCCTGTGGGAGGTGGTGCCTGGGGTGGGTGTGGAGGGAGCCAAAACAGGCACTTAGACATTTGTACTCGTGGGGAAGAAGCTGGACCCTAATGGAAGCAAAGACACCTAGGGCAGAGCAGCCTCAGCCACCCACACAGGGGGTGGCCACCCTGCTCCGTGACCTCAGCCGTCATTGGGAAGGACTCTTGACCAGAATAATCCTGTCGCCTAGCCTGTCTCTGATGCCCGAAATCCCACCATTAGAGCTTAGACCCTTTGAGTCAAAGCCTGACCCTTGTTAAAATGAAATCACCACCCACCCACCCACTCTCCCAACACCCTTAGCCTGCCACCTCGGTGTGAGTCAGCTCATCATGTCCTCTCCCTGGTGACAGACATCCAAGAGCAGCGTCTGAAGGTGTGTGGGAGCCGGCTCACGCCTGGATCCTGAGAGCATCGGATATAATGCCAGCGAAGGCTGGGGCAGGAGTGGGCAGGGACGGAAGCAAGAAGACAACTTGTAGGTCAGGCTTGAAAGGGGAAGGGTCAAGGTGCCCAATCCTGCCACGCCAGAGGCTGCTGGGAAAGCTGGGATCGGAAGATGGAACGGCCTTCCAGGCATCTCTCAGGTCAGTGGGCACTGAGCAGGAGAGAGGAGGGGGAGCGGGAGCTGGGGATGGTCTTCTGGCTGCAGGATGTGAGGTCTGCTCCCAGGCTGAGCTCCCAGACCTTGTCAATAGCAGGAAGCCTTGCTTGGTTAATTAATGAGTTATTCAGGCTGACCCTTGATCTCTGGAGCAAATCAAGGGCTTTGTGTAGCTCCTATTAACTCCCTGGATTTGCTTAGCAGCTGTCTGGGAGGTGGACTGATGGAAGCCTCCTCTCTCTCTCCTCTCTAAGCTCTGCACGCTCCCCAAGGCCTACGGAATGCTCAGCCCTGGGTTTCAGGGTCTCGGAGTCCCAGAGAGAGCTGACCTGAGTGTCCCGGAGAAAGCTTTCCAAAGGGGAGACCCCCTCAGAGAAGGAGAAAAGCCTGGTACACTCAGCGATGGCCCGGGATGCACCTAGGGGCCACCGTCAGCCACAGAGGCAGAACCAAGCAGACCATGGACGTGACAAAAGTCACATGGAACCAACTCCTTAACCGGCAAGAGAATCAAAGGCGCCCGGAAACCCTCGCATTCCCCAGGACACAGCCGGGCTTCTGCAAGCACTCAGCAGTAGAGCCGGCCCCCTTCCACTCCCGCTGCACCTTGAAGGTGGGGGCAGGTCTCAGAAGTTCCCTCAGGAGAGATGCCACCCCAGGGAGGGATGCTTCGGGGAAGGGCCTGGAAAGAGAGGTCTATGGGCCAGACTCATGCTGCAGGCCTCTGAAGGTGGGGTACTGTTGCATCTGGATGTGAGGAAGGGACAGAGAAATGGGATGAAGCCCAAGCATGGAGTCCTTCCCGAGGCTCAGTCTCAGGCTCTACCCCTCACCTGTGGAAGTAACTGCCAGATTTGCAGCCAAGAGAATGCCTGTGGTCCCTGGCTTCCATGGGCGTGGCTGTGGCTCATCAGGAAGGAGCCTCACACTGAGAATCCACAGGAGGACACAGTCCTGGTTCTGCTATTCATGGATGTGTGTCACTCGATCTCCCGGGACTCAGTTTCCCCAGCTGTAAATAGAGGCAGAGATGACCCAGCCTGCCTTTCACCCAAGAGAGCCCAATCAGAAGATGGCAGCAGAAGCCCCATGGGCAAGACACAGCCTTGTAGGTAAAGGAGTCAAGTTCATCGAGGAACGGACCCTGAGCCCTTTGAGAGGGTCCCTTAGGGACCACATGCTGTCAGAGTGTGGGCTGGATGGGGCAGGACAATGCAGGCCACTAACCAGGGCCTGCACAGAAAGAGACAGAGCCTCACCCCCTCCTCAGTCCACCCGGGGAGGGCAGAACCCCAGGCCTGCCCCTTTGACAAACCAGCATCCCAGGGCCCGCCCTCACCGAAGCCTCTCAGGAGTCCTTACCAAGCGCTGTGATGGAGGGTGGGTTTCCGTCTGTGGAGATGGAGATGAGGCCTGAGCTGGGGAGGGATAGGCTGGGGGAGCTGCCGTGGAGGAGGAGGGGGAGAAGCTGGGACAGTTTGATCCGGGAGAAGCCTAGGGCAGTTGGGCAGCCAGAGGGGAAGGTGTTGGCACAGCAGCAGACGAAGGCTCTGGGGCGACCCTCACCCCCACACGCGCCCAGAGGCGGTCAGAGACACTCGGAGGCCTTCAGAGGGAGAGCAGAAGCCTCAGGGCCCCGAATCAGCCACAGGGACTTGCTTGTCCTGATTTACGGCACTAGGGATACAGGGAGCTTCCAGTCTGGAAGGGGAAACAGACCCAAAATAAGGAAGCCATGAGAGCCCAAGGTGGAGAAGCTTCCAAGCCCTGAGGGACTGAGACAGCCTTCCCTGGCTCTGCATTTGTGAGCAGCCGGTCTGTGAATAAGACCCCTGCCGTGAGCCTGTCTGTGACTTGGGAGCTCAGGTCCCTGGAGTCTGAGTGGCTGCAAACCTCCACCAGCCCTCCACCCCCGCCCACACCTGACCCGCAAACACAGACACGTCTCCGCAGCCTGGCTTCCGGGGACGGGGTAGAAGCTCCCCGGGCTCAGACGGCCTGTTCCGGTTCCCCAGTGACTGCCGTTGAAAGGCAGGGGTTCTCAGCCCTTGGCGAGTCCCAGGTGACTTCCTTCCTGCCAGGAGAGCAGCTCCTCCAGGCCGAGCTCGCCCGGGACGAGGAGACGCTGGGAGTGCAGGGCGAGCAGGTGGATGTTTGAACTGAGGAGGAGGACGTGGCAGAGGAGGAGGACGTGGCAGAGGAGGAGGGAAGGGAGAAAAATAGGTAGAGAAATTTTAAAAGGAGGGGGGATTCTCACTCGCAAGCACCCTCGGAACAAATTAAATCCTAAGTCTTAAGACAAAGGAAGGGAGGATTAGTTCTTGCCCAGATAGGAAGTGCTCCGTACCATGTCGGCTTCAGCCTTCAGAAGGAGGGAGCAGGTAGGCCTGAGAAATTCACTGCCCTCCCATCCCTGCCTCCTGCTTCTAAATGCACTAAATCCATCAAACTAAATGAAAGGAGTCGCTATTTTATTTAAATAAAAGGCTCTCATATTAAAAAGCCCAGAGATTTTGATTGGAGAGGGAGAGAATATGTACAAATGTAGTTTTTTCCCCCCAAAGTACCACTTAGCTATGCAAATCTTGGGCAGCCCTGGCAAACACTCTCACCAGTGGGGGTGGGATGGGACCCTGGCTGCACAGGGACCAACTCCAGGGACGGCTGCCTGTGTCCTCCTAGTGTGGCCACAATGGACAGGGGATCGATGGATTTTCGTTAACTGATGGCCACTCTCCTCAGTAAAGGCCTTAGGACATCCTGTTTCCTGAACATGGTAAGGTGGAACCAATGTGTTTAATAGACTCTTTCATTCCCAAGGTTAATCGTGTGCTTTAAAAATATATCTTTTACTGTGTTAATAGCCCCCAACGGAGACAGTTAATTAAACAAAGCATTATGTTAAGAGCAAAGTCCCCTTTGCAGGCTGACTCTGTTTCTTTTTCCTGATACCTGATGGGCATTTCCACACTGACCAGGGTCCACAATGCAGCCATGACTTGGATCGATGTGGTTTCACTGAATGCCTTGCATTTTCCTGGGGCCGGAGCAGAGCTGTGGGTGAAATAAGGGAAGATTAAGCCACATTCCTGCCTTCAGGGAGCTTATGTGATACAAGGTCAGAAGATGCACAAAGCAGGAAGAACCAGGGGGAAGCAGGAAGAGAGCACGTGAGGGGCCAGGGGTGCCGAGGCCGGTGGCAAGGGTGTAGGAAGGAGGCCAGTGAAGGGCCGCTGCTCCCTCTCCAACCAGCCACGGGGCACCTGCGGAGTCTGGTGGTCTCACTGGGACCATTTGAATGGGTGCGCCCCTGGGTCCCCAGGGCTCCTCTGTAGAATAGAGTTCCTGACCTCCATCCTGGCGCCCAGTTCAAGGAGGAAGATCTGTGGTACTTCCTGGCACCTTGGTGGGCAGTGAGAAGCTGCTTCTTCCCTGATAGAACGAAAAGGAGTGATATCTGCTTTTCTGCTTCCCAGTGGACAGATCTTCGCAAAGCTTTGGAGGGGGTTGGGGGGGGCTGAATTACACCTTCCCCTTTCTTCATGTGATTAGGCCTGCCCAGCAGCAAGGGAATAGGTTTTTGGCTAGAAAGACATGAATGGAGAGAAAGCATGGAGGTGGGGTGATAAGAGCTAGAGGAAACTGCCTTCTGACAGCTCCCCATCTAACTCCAGGCAAGGCCAAGGTCAAGTTCAGTGAGAGGACTTGGGTTACACAGATGGCACAGGGGTGGAGGGCTGGGATGGCAGAGGGATAGATGTGGGGACAAAATCAGCCCCTGCCTCTGAGGAGTTCACGATTCCTTCTAGGGAAATAAGCTTCTCTATTTTACTGTATTTATCACTAGGAGAAAAGGTAGCTAGAGGCTCCTGTTTCCAGGCTGCTGTCCATCCGGTGACCGCAGCTTGCCTTGCAGGCCCTCCACGTCCCATCCGCGTCCTTGCCTCAGCCCAATGCCCTGGCCGGCCAGCCTGCTCGCTGTTGTCTCCCACTACACTGAGCCATCGCCCCGGAGGGCCCCTCCACCTGAAATGACCTCTCTCCATTGCAGTCTTTCTCAGTTCAAGTGTCGGCTCCTTGTCTGAGCTCCCGTAGCCCTTAGAGTCTGGACAGCCCCTCCAGCCTGAGTGAAGGGTCCAGTTCTCCAGATGATGTCACACAGCTGGTCGTCAGTGGAGACACTACTGACGTCCCCTTGGAACCTCGTCCCGGTAGCCCCCAGGGTGGTTAGAGATATCGAGGAGTATCTTCGTTGGATGGAGGGGTCAGGGAGCACACCAGACAAGCAGCCTATTTTCTCTGAACTGCCTCTTGGTGTTCACCTGTTCATTCAGCCAACAGCGGGGGCCCACGGCCTAACGTGGTCAGTTTTGTAAGAGTGCAGTAGGAAGTAGCGGCAAATAAGTCGGGGACTGGAAGAAATACTTCTGTAGGCAGTGAAGAGGAAGAAGAGCTGTCCAGGTAGAGGAAGGCCCTGGCCAAGCACCAGGTGTAGGGAGTGTGTTCAGGAAACTGGCAGGCATGTCAGAGGGGAGGCTGGGGGGCCTGGCATCGCCTGGAAGGCAACATGATTCTGCAGGCTGGTGGAGGTGGGCACAGAGGGGTGAGGTGCCCACCCTGTTTCAGACTCGCGCTAGCTACAGGTTCTAGGGAGGGACGGGATGCAGAGGTGCCTGGCTTGGGCTCAGCTGTGCAGAGGGGAGGAGGTGAATTGTGTAGCCCTTTTGGGGTTAAGGAAAGGGAGAAGTCAGGGTGAGCTTGTATGCCAAGGCAAGAAATGCTGTTCTCTTGCTCCTTTACTGATGTAGCAAATATTCATGGAAAAGCTACTAATGTCGGGTCTGAGAGAGAGAGAGAGAGAGAGAGAGAGAGAGAGAGAGAGAGAGAGAGAGAGAGATGGTCCCCTGAGCAGTATCGCATGGACTTGGGGTAAATAGTGGCATGGGTGTTTCAAAGGCAGGGGCACCACTGACACGGACCCTCATGCAGAAATCGTCCCTGTGCGATGCAAGCGGTGACGTTTCTGCCCCACAGGCCCACCAGTGACGTGTTCCCCAGGGCCCAGGCCAGGCAGGCACAGGGCTCCGTGGCCACCTCAGGGTCCCATGACAGTGGCCACCAAGAGGGAGTGGCCTTGCTTGGGCAGGGGACGCCCGTTTCCCCATCTGTGTGGAGTTTATGCTCCCGACCCCCAGGGTCGTGGGGGGCTGCGCCAGGGTGCACCGGGCGGGCTGCATGGTGAGCAGTAGCTGCTGGCGCTCCCACCGCTTGTACCACTGTTACTGTAGGACCAAGCGTGGCGTGGGGGGGATGTGTTCAGCTGCCACCACTGCTGGTGGTGAGCGCGTCCCTCAGAGATGCTCCATCCCGGGAGATCTTGCGCGGGCCATGCCAGCCCTGAGAAGGGGCCGATGGAAGCCAGGCCAGTGCTGGGCTCTGGCACAGGCCCGCGGCAGAGCCTTGCCCACTTGCCTGCCTGGCAAGAAGGGGGCAGAGCTGCCGAGGAGGGCGGGGAAGATAGAAAGTGCCGGGACACCCCCGACGCCTCGACGCCTGCTCGGCTGGGCGGCGGGGAGGGAGGTGTTCCGTAGAGGCCCATCGGGTGCAGGGTACGAAAACCTCACTGTCTGGGCCCAGAGGGAGGAGCGGGGGGTGGCGGGGGACCAGAGCCAGCAGTCTCGGACTGCTTAGAGGCTTCGACTTCACGCAGGATGACCCCTCAGGGCGTGCTGCCTGGGGCACGGAGTACAGCTGCCCTCCCGGGGGACTCCTGTCAGCAGCCCCTGAACTGTGAACTCACACTGGCATGTGGCTCTGCGTGGCTTCCAGGGGAGGGTCCTGGGAAGGGGGAGTGTAAGGCAGGGTTGTGGGCCAGACCCCCGGCATCCATCGGGGCATGCCTGTAACACCCCCCCGCCCCAGCTCCCTGCATCGGGCTCGTGTCCCTGGACCACAGTGGGTCCCGCCTGGGTCCCGCCACGGTTTCCTCCGTGTCCCTCTGCTCCCTAGGTGCCCACCGGGCTGCCACCCTCTGTCTCTCCTGCCCCTGCTGTCTTCTGCGGGGGGTGGGGGCGGCCCCGTCCTGCCGACTTCCCCCCTGCAGGACCTCGGTACCCTTGAGAGGACTTGGGGGCAGCCCTTCCCTCTACAGTGCCCACACCTCTGTGCCCAGGGCTCCACAGAAACGGCACCAAGTGGGCTGCTCTGCCTTGACAGGACTCCCACAGCCTGGTAGTTGCTGCTGTGGCCAGTCCGCCAGTGGGGGGTTAGAGCCCAGACCCCCCAAAATCAGGGCCCAGGCTGGTGCCAGGAGAATGCTTTGCCCTATCTAGGAGCATGTGCGTGGTGGCGCTGGACCCTGGAATGGCACGGGCTGGGGGAGGGGGAAGGCAGGGGGGTTAGGCTGAGGCCGTGGCCGGCGCCCGCTGCCCTGCCAGGGGGCCGCACAGGGTCAGCTCCGGGGCCAGCGAGGCTGTGCAGCCCGGAGGCCCCAGCAGGGAGATCGGGAGGGCAACATTCCAGCCACGGAGATCATCAGGGATCGCCATGGCAACGGGGGTGCAATTAAGGCCCGTTTCAGCTGGGAGCAGCTGTGCGCACTTTATCTGCCTTGAATAAGGAGGAGAGAGAAAACCTGGGGAGGGAATGGGGTGGGGAGGCGGAGGGGGAAAATGGCAGTCCTTTGCAGGCCTCTTCCTGTTCAGAGAGAAGGAGGAGAGGGGGCAGGGAGGAGAGGGGGAGGGAGCAGTAGCGCCGGGGCCGAACAGAGAGAGCCACACAGAGGGGAAACTGAGGCACTGAGAGCCATACAGAGACAGAGGCGTTCCCACCGACGTCCAGAGACTGACAGACCCAGGCAGAAAAACAGACACACAAAGAGGGAGAAAGAGCAAACTCAAGTGCTAGCAGAGGGCATAGCAGACACAGGCCAGAACCTCACCACCCTCCTCTTTTCCCACCGCAGTGGCTACTCTCAGACACACAGGTGCACATGCACACATGTATGCAAGCGCACACGCACACAAGTGAACACACACGTGCAGGTGCACATCCAAGCTCACTCCAGCCTCCGAACCTTTGCTTCTCTCTTGCTGTGCTCTGGCCACACCAAGAGCCTACGCCCCTTAGGTTCTCCTGAGGTTTTCTTCCCTCCTCCGGGAAGCCCTGGTACCCGCCGGGACTCCCTTCCCAGGCAGGGACTTCAGCTCCCTGCACCCCAGTTCTCACCACCTGGAGCAGGTCCTGCTGAGGGACTGCATATGGAAGGAGGAATGGAGGGCAGCAGGTAGTAGGCTAAGAAAAGAGCCACACATTAAATTAGGGATGCACCTTGAGGTTAAGAAAGCAGGGCCCAGTCTATTCTCTCCTGGCTGGGCCACAGATTCCAAATTCCATCTTTGCGTCACCTTGCAGCAAAGATATGTCAGCTGTCTTGCTTCACTGAAGGAAGGAACTTCACTTGGTCCATTTGGGCAGCTTGGTCTTAGGAAGTGAGCTGAGAAACTCTCATGGCATACTTTGCTCCACAGGTTATAGATGGCTCTTCCTCCAGCTGGTTCAGCATGCATCTGCCTCAGGGCCTTTGTACTTGCTGTCTGTCTGCCTGGAAGATTCTTCTTCCACATGCTCACTTGGTTCATTCCTTCATTTCCTTCAGCATTCTTCTCAAATGTCACTTTCTCAGAGAGGCTTTCCCTAGCCATTCTATATAAAATAGCTGTTCCCTGACCCCAGGGCTGGCATCCTCTCCCTCTTAGTCTTCTTCAGTGTTTCCATCACCACCCAGCCTATCACATCTTGACTTGTGTGTTTTTATCGATGGTCTCCTTCCACTAGACTGTGTGCTTCATGAGGGTAGGGATCTTGTTTGCTGCTACATCCCTAGATCCTAGAACAGGACCTATCCTACCGCACCAAGGGGGTCACACGATGACTCCTGGAAGAACACAGGAATGGGACAGAGAGTTCCTCCCGCAGACCTGGAGTCATGCAGCCAGCCTCAGAGCAGAGCTGACTGATTTCTTAGTGCCTTAATGTCCTTTCCCCTGGGTTCCCTGCAATCACATCCTGTCCTCTCCCCTTTTCTACCTCGAACCCACTGTCCAGGCCACACCAGTCCTCTCACTGGCACTCAGAGGTAACCCATTCTTCCCCAGGTCTTAGGATGACATCCTTCTTCTTCTCCCAGGATCTCAATGCCACCTGCCCCAAAAGGTTCATGTACCCCCTTTGCCAAGCCCCTGTCCTCCACTTCCAAAGCCATCTCTCTCCAGTGGACACCACGGCTCCTGGCGGGGGTCAGGCGCTGTGGGTCAGTGGCCTTGTTCTGCTACTGGCCAGCTGTACTCTAAGCGAGTCACCTTATCTTCCTGACATTGTTTCTTGGCTGCCAATCAAAGGCAGGCAACTCTGTCACTAAGGGCTCCCGTTTGAACAGACCCTCCGCGGGGCTTGTAGGCTGCACCTGCTGGCGTCAGGCAGTCACTTGGCTCCCACCCGGCTGACTGGCCAGTGGCTGCAGCTTGCTGGCCGAGAGGTGGGTGGGGTAGCTTCCGTGGAGCTGTGTCATGGGCTGTGTCGTGGCTCAACACGTTCTGAAGAGCCAGGAGCAGGCACCACGCTGAGCTCTCGCTCCTAAGGAACCAGGCAGTCGGGGATGAGCGCTCCCCGGAAAGTGCGCAGAGTCTGGAGAAAGGGCGGGCACTCTGAGGCTGCCAGACCCACGCAGGCGGCGGGGTGGCCGCATCTATTCCTGGCAATGCCCTTGAAGGCGGTCAGAGCAGCTCACGGCGGTTCCCGCCAGCCTCCCAGATGTCAGAGAACGGTTGGGGGCCAGTGCCTGCTCCTAGGGCCCACGTAGGAGAGGAGAGGGGGTGGCGGTGGCCGCCACTCCCCGTCCCCAGCCAGTCAACAGATGCCTCGTCATTGGACGTGCGCCTGTGCGGGCACTGAGGGCAGAGCTGGGGGGAGAAGGAGGCCACTCGGCTTTGGAGGGGACGACGCGGGGCCACGCGTGGGAGGCAGGCTAGCCCAGTGTTCTGCTGTGGCTGGGGGCTGCGGGCTCGGAGGGGCTTCTGGCGGGGAGATGGGTTGGAGCCTCACCCCATCCTGTGACCTCCCAGAGGAGAAACAGCCCTCGAGACGACCCCGTCCCCAGGCCCCCTTTGCCCTGGTGGGCCTTGGGGCCCTGGGGACGGGAGACTCAGCCCTCTGGATTCAGATGGGAGACAGATGCGTGGTGGTACCATAGAAATTCTGAAACTACCTGTGCTGACCGGAGCGCGTTCTGCCCCGTCGGTCTTTCCACCCCCTCGCAGTCCCCCGAATAGCAGCGTGTGCTAAGACTCAGGCTTCACCAGAGTGGCTCTGAGAAGAGACACACTGCAGTCAGCAGAATGGTTATGGGGGTTTTAGGGAGCCCCAGAGAGCCCCTGATGGGTTGTGGAGGTTCTGGTGTATGGAGGTGAGGGGGACTCATTCCCAGGGGTGCTGCCCGTCGGGGTGCACAGCTCGTGTAGGGTGCTAAGTGCTAGGACAAGGGGCTGAATAAATGATGACCATCCCCCCCCAAAGACATACAACCAATACAAACTAGGGGACATCGACCCCAACCTGAATACTGCGACAGGTGCAAACCAGAAGAGAAGGTCAGGAGGCTGGAGGGTGCGGATAGCACCCCAGGGCCAGCAGAGCACAGCCGCTGAGCCAAGAAGAGCTCTCTGTGCCTTCTGGCCACCAAGGACATGCTGGGTGGCCCAGGGCGGCTCAGAATTCCTGGAGCTGGGGGGTGGGTCCACGCAGAGAGAAAAACAAAAGTAGCCACCCAGCTCCTGGAAGAATCCCAGGTACGAGCAAGGCTGGGATTCTGGTCCCAGTTCTGTCTGGTCCCACTGTCCTGCCTGTGTAATGTTTGTAGTGACCCCCAGGGACGCTCTGCCCCAACCTGGCTACCTCCCAGAGCTGTTGAGAGGATGCAGTGAGAAAAACACACCTAAGAGCGTTCCCGAAGCCTCAACCATGAGAGTGAAACCTTTCCATGACACTCAGGGTCGTGTGACCTCAGAGTCCCCGAGTCTGGTGATTGACTCCTGGGCTCCAGAGCCTCTTGCCCCTGCCCCTAGCAGCGCCCCCCCACCCCATGTCTCTTCATCAGCCTTATGATGACAGGATCCTACCTTCATGAGACCGAATCCTTTCTTCCTTCACCTCTAGTGCCTTGGCGGGATTTGCTGTACTTCCTCACTTCTGCAATTGATCGCACATTGCTGGATGATCAGTGTAGTGTTTGTTGGCTGGTTTTTTTTTTTTTAAGATTTTATTTATTTAGGGCGCCTGGGTGGCTCAGTGGGTTAAAGCCGCTGCCTTCGGCTCAGGTCATGATCCCAGGGTCCTGGGATCGAGGCCCACTTCGGGCTCTCTGCTCGGCAGGGATCCTGCTTCCTCCTCTCTCCTCTCTCTCTGTCTGCCTCTCTGCCTACTTGTAATCTCGCTCTCTGTGTCAAATAAATAAATAAATAAAAATCTTAAAAAAAAAAGATTTTATTTATTTATTTATCAGGGAGAGAGAGAAAGAGAAAGCACAAGCAGGGGGAGCAGAAGGCAGAGGGAGAAGCGGGCTCCCTGCCGAGCAAGGAGCCCAATGTGGGACTCAATCCCAGGATGCAGGGATCATGACCTGAGCTGAAGGCAGATGTTTAACCAACTGAGCCACCCAGTGTAGTGGTCCCAGTGTAGCGTTCTTCAGTGTGAACAAATGAGTGAGTGAAGTCACTTGTGTACTTGCCATGGTTCTCCTCTTTGGCAGAAGGTCTTTGAGGGGAAAAGAAAGCCTGGCATGTCTTGTGCTAATCACAGGATTGTGCACTGAGAAAATGCCCAGTAGTGCGGAACTGACTTAATTTCGTCCCCCACAACATTGTGGCCCTCCTGTGAGCAGCTGTCAGCCTAGCAGAGGTGCGACACTTGATAGACCCTTTGAAAACAGGGTTGGCAGGTTGGGGAGAGGGAGTGGGAGTAAAGAGCAGGGGAGAGGTGGGGAGGGAAAGAAGGGTGAGCAGCCAAAGGAGAATAAGTAATTGCACTAATGATTAAAGATATGTCAGTGTGTATTTATCGAGCGCTTGCTGTGTGCCAAGAAGTGGGCTGGGTGCCTTACATGGATTCCCATTCGACTCTCCATGCCAAAGGCCAGGGCCATTTTATGGGTGCTGAAGCTGTCACAAAGTGCTTAGGGACTTTAACGGAGGGTACACAGATCCCAGGTGGCCCAGCTGGGACTCAGGCCCGCCCCTGTGGGATTAGCAGTAAGAGTTCCTCTGTTCTCAGTTCCACCTGGCTCTTTGGCCGTGGCCTCCTAGGGAAGCGTCCATGGGTTTAGGACCCTGGAGGGCTGCACGAGTCACCCAGGCCTGGCCCAGTCCCTCCAGGCTGGGGCTGTGCACAGGAGGGATGGGAGGGAGCTGCCCAGCCCACTGCCCTCTCACTGGCTTGGGGAGTCCCTGGGCTTCCAGTAGCAGGTGCCTGCTCTCCAGATCTATTCAGTGCCTGCAGGTGGGCATTGAGGATTTGGAAGTGATGGCTGGCTGTAGTGTTTGAACAGTCCCCAGGGCCCTCCTCTCTCTCTCTCTCTCTCTCTCTCTCTCTCTCTCTCTCTCTCTCTCTCNTCTCTCTCTCTCTCTCTCTCTCTCTCTCTCTCTCTCTCTCTCTCTCACACACACACACACACACACACACACACACACACTCCGCAGCCCACCCGGACAGAACTTTACAACCCGGTTTGGTCTCTTCTCACTGATGCAAACTTCACGTTCAGAACCTTTGCTGGAGCAGTGGCAGGTGTGCGGAGTAGATGGTGCTGGAAAGTCCTAGGTCAGAGTCCCGGTTCTGTCCATCCCCAGCCTCCCTTGCCGTTTCTATAAAGTGGAGATGGACAGACCAGCCTTGGAGGGTTGTTATGCAAACGGAAGCTGACACGCTCGTGATGCCTGGCACAGCGTTGACGCTCAGACGGCAGATCGTGAGCACGAGGAGAGGAGGGGGTAGTGACGGCGGTGGAGAGAGCTGGAGGGGTGGAGAGAGCTGGAGGCCGAGGACCAGGGAGAGCTCCCAGGCATCCCTGCTCACCGTCTGCTCGGCTGCCTTGCCTGCCCCTTCTCTTTCAGCCTCTCAGGGGAAGCTCTGGGGAGACACGAAATGAATCAGTTTCGTCCCTCCCTTCTCTCCCCAGTGCCCTGATTTCCAAGTTCTCGTCCAAGTGTCTGTCCCCTTCCCTGTCTCTGTGTCCCTCCGCCCCCGCTCTGTCTCTGTCTCCCTGGGTCTGTCACCCCATCTGCAGGTCTGTGTGCGCGGGCCTCTCTCCTTGCCCGCAGCTCCCTCCTCTGCTTAATCATTTGAACCACTGTGTCCTTGTAACTCAGCCAGACACGGTGGCACCACCCCACGAGGTGACAACCCTGAGTTACACGCACACATTTGGATGCCAGCACTGGGACTGCCAGACCCCAGACTCCTCCTTAGCAGGCTCCAGCCCGCCGCCTCCAAACAAGGACTCAGCTCCCGCGGCACTAACAAACACTTCCTGCTTCTGGTTCTGTTCCCAGGCAAGCCCCCCCCCCCCGTCATGCTCACTGGGCAGGACAGCGAGCTGGGGCTCAAACAGCCCCCTCGGGGGCCTCGGTCTCCGTGTGCGTGGCTACATCATCCTAGCGTCTCAGCCACACTTCCTCAGCCGGCCCTCTCAATCGGCCAGCAGGGGAGGCGCTGGGGTGACCCCCGTCCCCCTCCTTAGGCCTTCTGCATTTTGGCAAGTGCCCCAAAGTTAGAATTTCGCGGCCCCCTCCCCCTTCCCAGTGTGCCTCTGCCCCTGAAGCCGGACCCACCAGCACACCCAGGAGCCCGCAGCCCACTCACAGGATGTTCCAACAGCACCCTCTCCTGGAACGTTCCCTTTATTTTGTGGAGAGGAGAACTCCAGTTACCTGGTGTCCCTGAGAACCTGGGTGGGGAGAGAAGTAGGAGGAGGCAGAGTGCGGTGGGGCGTCATCTGGAGGTCCCTGTCCTGAGCCTGTCAGCCCATGGGCTGGGTTTGTGGACACAGACGGGACAGAGAAGCACCCCGTCCCCAAGCCAGGAGTGTGGAAAATGCTCCTGTCTGTGCACCCCCTGCACTTCCCCACTCCCCTCTTCCTCCTCCAATGCTCTGTGTGTGTGTGTGTGTGTGTGCACCCACGCGTGCGTGCGCTCCTGCATGTGGTGGAAGGGGGGAGAGTGCATTTCTTCTGGAGAAGGGCAGCTCTGTTTATTATGGCTGTAACCTTGGCTTTTGGGTAGAACAGGGCAGTGGGACTCTTTGGCGCCTGGAGCAAAGAATTTCATATTCATAAGTGACCTCTGTGGAAATGGACTCAGCACCCTCGAAGGACTCGCAGACGGTGCCCGCTGCCTCCTCCCGTAGTTGTGTCCCTCAGAGAGCCCATCAAAGCCTCGAGCAGCAGCTCCTGAGCAGCTGCCCACAGTGCCCCCTGACCCGTCCTCACCTCCGGATGCTTCTGTGCCTGAGGCCCTTCTGCCCAGCAGGGGGTCTGTGTGGGTGTGTGGGCCTGCAGTGCAGGGTAGACATCATGGGGTCAGGGGCCACGGGCCAGGTGTCTTGCCCAGGCTCCCACGCAGAAACTCAGGAAATAACAGTATAGTAGGTTCTGATCTGATTGCTTTACCTATGCGAACTTGTTTAATAGGCACGCCATCCATCTTGCAGATGAGAACACTGAGGCAGGGAGACATTAACTAGCTGTTCCGAAGCCACTCCGCAATACCCAGCAGCACCGAGATTCAAGGCCAGGCCTTACAGATCGTGAGGAGAGCCTCACAGATACATGTGACTGTGTGTCGTTGGGCCTATATTCGGTTACATAAACCTCTAAATTTTAGCATCTATTTTAGGACTCCGCACTCAGAATATGCACTCTGAATATTTGTTAAATTGACATCTTGCTGGGCATTTTGTGGTGGGCAGTAAATATCTGCTGTACGGAGGACGGATGGATTGCACCCCAAAGGGGCTGAGCTTATGAGTGTGGTGAGAGGCTCAGGATGCCATGTTGGGGACCCCCACGGCAGAACTTGGGGTTCTGCTCCCCACTCTCCCACACTTGTGAATACAGGGGGAGGGGAGCCTAGGACAGAGGGCCCAGGGATGAGAGCTTGCCCGCCTCTCTCCAGCCATCCAAGAACTGAAGGTGTCTAGACCGCTCCCCACCCAGCCCACTCCCCACCTATCCCAGTGATGTCACAGGGTACAGGGGTGAGGGGGGGCGGAGGAGGCAGGGCAGGGGTGCAGTTGGGAGGCCCTCTCTCACCTCCTTTGCTAACCCAGAGGTTGCCTCATGCATCTCCTTTCCAACGAGCAGAAGAATGACCCCAGTCTTTTCTTCCTCCCCTTCTATAAGCAAAGGAAGGAGAGGAAAGCAATCCCAGGAGGCCACGGGGCAGAGACAGGCCAGGCCTGGCCCCCTGCAAGGCCCTCCACTGTGGCTGTAATCCGCAGGAGACAGGGCCTCGTGACCCCACCGGGCGGGCACACAGGGCACGGAACGTGGCAGAGAACCAGGGTTCACCCCCTCTAGGAGGAGCTCTCATTTGGGCAGACAGGAACCTCCGGCCAGGACCCCAAGTGCGTGAGAGGATGAGAGCACTGTGTGTGGAAGTCGGGTGGGGGTCGTGGGTCCGGGAGCACTTTGGAGCACAGGCGAGACGGGGCGGAGGGGTGTGAGCCAGCCCAGCGCGTCAGGGGTTGGAGGACAGCGAGGCTGGCAGCAGGCTCTGTGTAGGGAAGTGGGGAGAGCTCAGCAGAGCAGAGGGGTAGCTGATGGAGCCCTGCCTGGATGCTCCTGGGATAAGTCTGAGATCCGGGTGGCCTCCGTGGCTGTGCATGGGGCTGCCACCGCCCTCCAGCAGTCTGCGCTACTGGCTGCCCGGCAGCTTCTTAACGAGTGTCCAGAGGCGGCGCACAGCACGATCTGTTTCCTGGTATTTGGAAGCGCGCCCTGTCTCCAGAAAGCAGCCTGTGTCTGGTTTCCTTCTCCCCAGAGTCACCGTGGGGCCTTTCCCTGGCTCGCTCTGTGGCTTGGGTCAAGCCCCACTCAGCACTGTCAGGGCGTGGTGATGACCATTGCTCCAGCCTCCCCGCTTCCTCCCCTCCCCAGACGGGACACCCGCCATCCCTTCTCCTTCCTAGAGGGGCTCTTGGCCCACCCAGTCATTAATGTGCAAATGGACCATTTTCTGCTTCAAAGGAAGATGATTTTTTTTTCTCTGAGATCTGCAGTTTTCAAGTATTCTCAAATGACTAGCCAGAATCAATTTGAGATCTAAGAGTTTGGTACATGTTGAGTGTGGGATTCTCAACCGCCACCTTCATTTCTTTCTGGCAAGAGCCAGAGAGCCAGCCAATGGAGGAGGGACCTCAAGCTTGGGTCTCCATAGAGCCCATGTTACTCATTTTTAAAATTTGTTCCTTCAACCGAACTGCTGCTGCTGCTTTTTATCCCTCCCACCTCCTCCTCCATTCACTTTCCCGAAGGCCCTGTGTAATTCATTCTCCCTTCCCAAGTCTGGCCCTGCTCCAGGCACCAGTGGAGAGCCTTGTGAAGGAGAAGCTCTGAGAGAGGGCCTTGTGCGGTCAAGGGTCTCTGCAGTTCAGACCTGGCAATCCAGGAAGGTTTAGAAGAGGGGGGATTCGTGTGAGTTGCAAGTCAGGAGGGCTTCCTGAGGGAGGAGGACTGAATTGAGCCTTAAAGAATAGAAGACTCCCTGGCCACATGGTGGATTGGGAGGTGATCTGGTGGCCATCCTAGGCAAATAGATGTTACCTTCTGTTTCATGTACACCTTCCCCAGAAGAGGGTGACCTTGTGAGATAAAGGTAGACCACGAGGCAGATGGCCTGGCTCAAGATAATGGCCCCCTGCCTGCACCATCACCCAGACTGGCATGGACTGTGCTGCCCCAGCCAAACCACCCAGGCTCACTCTACCCCCTCCTTCCTAATTGCCCCATTACTGTAAATAATATCTTCCCTTCCAAACAATTAGCCATCTCTTCTCTTCCTGTTTGTTCTTTCTGGTTCTGAGACCCCAACGTTGGAGGAAACAAACATCTGGCATCTGTCCGCAGTCTCCCTGCAACCAGCCCAGCCACTAATGCTTTTGGAGCCCCCGCAGGCCGGCTCCCATGTCCCCTGCCCAGGTTTATTCCTTACCCTGCAGGGCGGCAGGGAGGAGCAAGCTCGGGGCACAGTGGCTGAAACCATCAGGAGGGCAGTGAGGGGCTGGGTGGCTGGAGCTTCCTCCAGGATCTGCCCCGCCCTTCATGGCCGAGAGGAGGTGGTTAAAAACAAATCCCAAGCTTTCCCTCCTCCAGTGGATATGCAGAGTCACTGGTCCAAGGGAGGGGAGAGTCGGAAAACAGCTCAAGTCAGGAAGCTTTCGAAGTCAGCAGTGTGGTGTGAGGATACTCACCATCTGCGATTCCTAGTCCTCACCCCACTTACAAACCGTCTCCGGGACCATCAGATCCTTCCAATTCTTATCTCCACTTGCAACAGGGAAACCAAGGCTCTGAGGGTCTGCACAGTTTGCCCAGGGTCTTTGGAGGATGAGCAGGTGGGTGGCTAACTGGGTGGGCAGGGAGTTAGGTAGATGGGCGTTTAGATGGTGTGAGGGAGGTGGCGAGGGAGGTAGGAGAGTTAGGTTGATGCCAAGACTAGATGACATCGGCCCATAGCCATCTGTCCCGTCCTGCCTGCTCAGAGGAGTAAGCACCTGCCCCACAGGATGCAGTTAGTTGTATTTTCAATTGAATCAGTGCCATTCACTAATTATTCCCTGCGGGTCTCGCCTCCCCCACAGAAGGGGAAATGGCTTCTCCTCTGTCTCTCCCATCACTCCCGTGCCTACATTTTTGGAGCTAAAATGCATGACATCTGGCCCGACAAAGAGGAAGTGCTCTCAGACAGTAGGACAAGTGAATCGGGGTTGCCCCGGGACGTCGAGGGGAGCTTGGTTGCTGCCCCGCCGGGCCGGGGACGAACCGGGCACCCAGCCATGGCCAGCAAGGGCTGCTGGGGCTAAACGAGAGGCAAGGACATGCCTGCCCTTCGTCCGCGGTTCTCTAGGATGTCCTCAGAGCTCCAGGGGGAGCGTGCAGCCCAGCAACCCTCCTCTCCACCTGGTTGTTAGTTCCAGCACGTTCCCCCTCACCAAGGCCCCCCAGCCAAGGCTGCTTGAAAAACTCCACCGGGAGCGTGTACAGGACACCTTGGGTCTAATGTGACATTTAATGGCCAAATCTCCTCAGGCCCCTGCATTAATACAGAACTATCTTACTGGTTCTAACCAGACAGAGTCACACTGCTAATGGCTTCAGGGCTGAGTCTAGGCAGAAAGGAGGCGATGAAGGAGGCAGTGGCCATCCACACCTTGTGATGGCCTTGAGAGGCAGAGGGGGGCCAGTCCTGGCACCAGAGGTCTGCACGCAACCTCCAAAGGCAAGACCCTGTAGCGTTCATCTCTGCGTCTCTGAAGCCTGAGGCGGGGTTGTACCTGTGGCAGGCATTTAATACACAGCGGCTGAGTGAAGGCATGAATGAGAGGGGCCAGTGTGCTCAAGATTCAGAGGTCTTGGGCAAATATATTTCAGGCGACATGCAAACATATACCTTCTCCCCACCCCACCTCCCAGCTCCCCAGCCTAGACCAGAGATGATATGATTCTGCCTGGCTAGAAGGAACCCAGACCAACCTAAAGAGCTTCGTTTGTACCCCATGTAGGAACTCCAGAAATTTGAGGGAGGGGGTACAGGTAGGGGAGAGCTCCCTGGAGAAGCTTCTGAAGATGGGCCAGGCAAGGCATGGTGGTCTCCAAGGAGTCCAGCGTGGCTCTAGCCCCCAGGGCCCTTGGGATAGCCAGGAAGAAAAGACTCCTTGGAAGAGCAGGACACAGGACTCCAGAGAAAATAAGGTCAATGGGCCAGTCTAAGAGGATTTGGGATGTTCAGAGGGGATTGGCACAGCCCTCATGGGCTCCGAGTTTTTGTATGCATGGCACACATGTGCACACAGATGCACGCACAATCAGAAAAAGGCCTCCAGAAATTGCCCTGACTTGGTCCTGCTTTCAGTTTATGGAAATGCACTTCCGTGGACACCGGGGGGCAAGAGGGACTGTCCTCTGACTAGCCAGGTTCTTCCGGGTCCCATCCACACTCCTCTGCCCCTCTCAGGGCGGAATGGAGCTTCCCTCCCTCCGGATTCCTGCAGCCAGACCCACGTCCCGCTCTGGCGCCGCCTCCTGCCACTCCTCGCACAAGCCCCTCCGCTTCCCTGAGCCTCAGTGTTCTCATCTGTAAACCGAAGGGTGGGCCTGGAGAGTCCCTGCGGCCCTTCTGCAGCTCTAGCATCTGGACCGCAGGGGCTGCTGGGCTCTCAGGTGGAGGCAATTTCCCAGATCACTGAGCCCCACCTGGCCACTGTTGTACTCGGGCCTCCCCTGGGCATTGGCCGTCTGGAAACACCGCCATCCACCTTTGTGAAAATCTGGTTAAAACACTCACCTAATCCTAACCTAATCCTTTCAATTTGGGGAGAGAATTGAAGAAAAAAAACGCTAGCAGCCTGAAGCCTGAATGCTAACAGATGGGTAAAAAGTATGTATAAATTACACCCGCTGCTGTCAATTCAAGCTCTCCAGATAAAGTGATATGAAAGGTGTTTCATTTATAGGGGAAATTAATTGCCAGCTGTATGACGGGATGGTGTGAAGGAACCACAGCCACACGATGTGTCCCATATATTTTTCCTGGTGGGATTCAGTACCTTCCATGCCAAGGGCTCCCACGTGACTCCAGATCTGGGGGGCCAGCTGGATGCACATGACCCTAAACCAACTGTCCCCAAGTTGGCGGGCAGCAAGGGAAGCATCAGACGTGGCTGGGGGGGCACAGGGCCTGGGGAGGTAGGGCGGCCTCCTCCCCTCCCCCAGCCCTGACCTCCTGGGCCTCCGTTTCCTCAGTGTAGCTTCTTGAGCTCTGTCTAACATCTTGGTAAAGAGATGCCTCCCGGCCAGTCAGTGCCCGGGCCCAGGACCACACGGCAGCCCTCTCTGTGTGCCTCCTCGCCATGCCAAGCGCCCTCACGATGGACCTTCTGTCCATATGTCAGCAGGAAATACTGGCTCCTGGAGCCTGGGTCATATCGCTTCTTCCAGCATGACCCACCCTGCTCCCTCAGGCCTCAGTCTTCATACCTGTGCAGTGAGGCTGCTTAACAAGGGCCGCCATCATGAAATACCGTTGACTGGATGGGTTAAAGGAAAGCCATTTCTTTCTCATGCTTCTGGAGACTGCACAGTCCAAGATCGAGGTGCCGGCGGATTTAGGTCCTGGTGAGAGCCGCCTTCCTGGCTTGTGGAGGGCTGCTTTCTCACTGTGCCCTCATGTAGGGGAGAGAGGGCTCGGGGCTCTTCCTCTTCTCATGAAGACACTAATCCCATGACGGAGAGCCCTCTAAACCTGACCACCTCCCAGAGGCCCCACCTCCAAATACCATCGCACTGGGGGTTTGGGCTTCAACATGTGAATTTGGGGGAACACGACCTGCAGTCACAGCAGAGGTGCTTAGCCGGAAGGCCCACAGCTGCCTTCTTGGGCCAGTCTGCTACTCTGAATATTAAGGTTCTTGTTAGTTCTGTCACTGGCTGTGGAGACCAGGAGGCTCTCTCTGGGGGAGATGGAAACAGCAAGGACCGAGGGGTCTTCCTCCAAGATTGTTTATGGGGGAAGGACGTAGGCCTCCCTGGGACAAAGCATGGGGTGGGGAGGCGGGTGTTGGCAAAGCCAAAACAGTTTGCATCCCTCGCCCTTCTTTTCCCCAGGGCCTGCCCCACAGTCAACCCCACTAAAAGCGCCCTCTGGATGACTTGGTGAAGACGGTTCTCCCCAGAACCATGTCTGAGGGGGGCAGACTAAGGTGCCGAGAGGCTTCCCAGCTCTCGGATTGCTCTGAGAGGTGGCCGTTCAGAAACTGGCCCCAGCTCTCCGGCTCTGAAACCCTCCGGGTTGGGAAATGGCTCTTTTTCCAGCTTCCCACCCTCCTTCTCCTTCTTTTTACTCAGGCGGGAGGCAGAGCCTATGGTGAGAGGGATGCTGGAGCAGGGCCCAGCCCTTGGTCAAATCCTGGGGCCCCCAGGGGGTCTCCACCCTGCCCACAGCCCCGTCTCGCACCCACCCACCAGCTGCTTGCAG
The DNA here is from genome assembly GCA_002007465.1 of Ailurus styani. NCBI lineage: Eukaryota > Metazoa > Chordata > Mammalia > Carnivora > Ailuridae > Ailurus > Ailurus styani. Next base: position 702,526 of record LNAC01000197.1, read on the forward strand.
GTGGCGGGGTCTTAACATTCCTCTGGAGAGGGGGTGAATGGGAGGATTACCATCCGGTGCCCCCGCAAGCATTTATCAGAACTATTAAGACAATGAGCTAATATTCTATTCAGATTTAAATAATAAATTAATCTGCATTATACTGAGGAGACCTGAGAGAGACTTAATTATCTGGTGTACTTTAGGGTGGAAAGGAAGGTTGGGGACCCTGCTGGGAATAGACGAAGTTACCCTTGATCACACCGATGCAGGAGCTTGGATGCCGACAGAGTAGGGAAGCGCCCCACTTCTGTCTAGCCCCGAAACTCCCTCCACCCCACGTCCTCCGTCCCCCAGGAGGGGGCTCCATTGCCGACCATCCTTCCAGGATTCCCACATCCGTTGTCCTGAGCCTGAAGCAGGTGGCAGCCTAGGAGGGGAGGAGCCAGGAATCAGAGACCCTTGACAGCCTGAAGCCTCCGCTGGGAGTGTGCCAGGCCATGGGGTCCCCACTGATTCAAAGGGGCTCACAGAACGCTCCCCAGAAGGCTGTGGTCAGACAGCTCCGCCGGGCACACCACCCACTCCGGGACCTTAGTCAGCTTAGTGAGCTTCTCTGGGCCTCAGTTTCCACATCTGTGACAGGAGGGGGCTGCCGTCCGGGAGGAGCGGCAGCTGCAAGGCGTGCAGCTTCCAGCTCGGCGCCCCCGGGGAAGGAAGCCCTCCGGAAACAGGAGGCGCAGATGGGGAGTCTGAAGCCGGAGCCGTGCGGGCTGAGTCTGCGGTCACCCCGGCTCACGCAGACGTAGCTCCTCCGCGAGCGGCCTGGAGAGGAGCGCGGGCGCTCTTCCGTGAAGCCAGCGAGCCCCAGGCCTGTGGTTGTTTTTTTCCCCCTGGCTGGTTCCTGCCACTGCCTGGGAGCGGAGCTTTTCACACCCTGAGCCAGCCTGCCCGCGAGAGAGGACTATTTTCAGCTCAGCAGCTACAGCAGCAAAGACGTGAAGTCACTCGTGCTGCCTCCAGCTCACCCCGCCCGCCCTCCCCGGCCCGGGGGGAGCGGTGAGGGAGAGGCGCGGGGCAGGGGCGCGGTAGGCGGGGGTCCCGGAGCCGCGCTCGCCCACCCACGGCCCTGCATTCTGTGACCCTGGCCAGACACGGCTCCCTGTCCCTCCTGGAGCACACCCCCTGGCTCTTCTCTTCCCCTCCCTGCAGCCTCTCTCGGAGTCGAGGTGGGGCTCCAGCTGGGAGGTGGGGGGTCCTCCTGGGTGCTGCCTCTCTGGAAGACACCAGGATGGGCTCGAGAGCCAAGGGCCGGGGCTTCCGTTGAGGCTGAACCCAACAGCACGGCCTCCCCTGCCCGGGAGCTGGGTGTGGAGCTGGGTGTGTGGGGGGGGTGACGAGGTGGGGGTCGCGGGAGGCACCTGAGGGGTGAATCATCTCCAGGAACCCAGGCGAGTGGGTGTTGCTGAGATCCCGAGCTGGGAAGAGCTTGATCACTTGTTCGGTTCAAACCTGTCAGTTGTCTCAGTCAGCTCTGCAAAGAAAACTGAGGATTGGAGACCTTCCGAAGGAAAGAGCGAGAAACTTGGTGGCCAAGGGAACTGAAACCCGGCAGGAGACAGGGGAGCTGCCACTGGCTCTGGAGGGGGGAGGCATGGTGTCCTCACTCACACCCAGGCCAGAACCACACGCGAGGCCGCGACGTGGCTGATGCGTTTAGTAAACCAGAAGCACCTGCCCTCCAGCCTCAACGCAGACACACACACACACGTGCACATACGCATACACACGCACACACACACACACACACACACACGCACGCACACACGCACGCACACACACACACACACACACTCACACCATCCCAGCCCCGGAGAACAGGCCGGCGGGCGGTCCCGGGCCTCCTGTGGGCTGTGCAATCCCTGTGGTTTCTAGATGCTCCTGTTCCTCTCTTGAGGAAGGTTCCCCCTCAGCTCAGCTCAGCTCAGCTAACAAGGGGGTTCATTCACAGGTGGCCAGGATACCAAGGGTCCAAGTCCTAAAATGTGGGGTGTGGTGAGAGCACCACCCTCCCGACCCCCAAAGGGGAACCAAGACAAGCCCTGGCAGCGGCCGAGAGACGGGACCCGCCGAGAGAGAGGGCAGGGACCCTCGCCACAACCTGTGCCCTTGTCCCCCGTCCCATCCCGGGGTTGAGGAGGAGGAGATCCAAAGATCTGGGGCTCCACTGTGCCGCCACCAAGCCGCCATCCTCCCCCAGGGAAGACCAGAGGTCACAGAGGAACAAGGCACCTGCTTTCCCTGCTCAGGGCTTCAGCTGGAAGAGAAGTGGGGGCCAGGTCCGGGGGACAGGGTCACAGGGCGGCCTTGGTGACTGCATCCCCACCTGGGCCCTGGGAGACTTGGGGAAATCAGTACAGGGATCAGAGTGTCCCCCCACTCCCTCCACTGAGATAGACGGTGGGGTGGGTGCTCCCCGATTCCCGCTGTGCTCTCTTGCCATCAGCAGAACAGCTGCCGCATGTCCGACCATGACGAGGGCCCCCGGGGCCCTGGCTTTTGGGGCTGTTCGTCCACTCCCTGGAGAGGAGAGGCTCAGCACACCCACAGGTCCACTCTGTGTGGCCCCCTTGAGGGGGTCATGAGGCAGCTGGCCCCTCTTCCAGAGGTGGGAAGGACAGGGAAAGCAAAGCCCTCTGTGTTGTCAGCTTCTGCCCTTGGGGACAGGAGCCACGGAAGGCCCCACAAAGCAGACGATGGGTAACAGTGCCCCTCCCCCGGGGTGTAGCAGGAGTGACCCGGGGCTTCCAACCTTTGGGGGGTTCTATTGGATGGTCTTTGGAAGTCAAATCCCAGTGGTCACAACTGCAGTTAAAAGACTGCCAATGCCAGAGACTAGACTCCGGAAGTTTCCTTGAGTGCTGCCCCAGAAATGGGTGATCCTTCCTCCTCAGAGTAACGCAAGGCCTTATTGTCTATACCCGTCATTGGGCAGCTAATCGTGGATGCCCTTGAAACATCTCTTCTCTTTTTATTTGGAACTATTAGTTAACTCTTGTATTATTAATTCGCTTTCCACAGTTTGTGTTTCAGAGTTTACGTGCAGCTTCCCCTCTGCCCAACAAAACTATAAGCTCAGTGAAGTCAGACTCCAAGCCTTATTTTTCTCTGTCTTATCCTTGGGACCGAGCATGCTAAATAGTGCCCTACATGTTGTGAGTGCTCAAGAAGGGTTTCCCTACTGGAAACCTTCCAGACTCTGCCTCTCACCGGGATTTCAAGTCCTGGGGTTGTGGGCCAGTCTCAAAGACTGGTTTCAACAAACCAAGACAGCTGCCATGGCTCCAGACACGGGCGGCCCAGTTGACTTCTCTCCCCTCTCACCCTCAGAGAGACAGGATCCCGAAACCTCCGAGAGAGGATGACACTTAGAAACCGAGTGGTCCACCCTCTTCCCTGCTCTCGGAATCCTCTCCCCGGCATTTCTCACACCCCTTCCAGCAGGGGTTTCCCCCCTTGCCAGGAGGCCCATTGGGTTGTTGGTCAGAGATGGTCCAAGACAAAGAGAGTTGTGGCCACATCGTGGCGTTGTGAAATAGTTTCCAAAAGCAACGGTTCTCCCAGAAATGCTTCTGATGTCCGCAGGGCTAGGTGGCCTACTGTGTGCTCCGGCTCTGCTGCACAGGACGGGGCACAGACAGTGGAAGCTGTGATCCTTGCTTCCTGCAGCATTCAGTCTTGCTGGGGGCCAGACGACAGGAAGACGATGTCCCTCCATCAGCTGCTCCATTGCGTGGGACTATAGGCTACCATGTCTGGGTCTGGTCCCCATGCCACCTCTCACTGCTGGGTGGCTCAGAACAGCTCCTTCCCCAGGCAGGACCCTCGCATCTCCACCCGCAGAAAGGGTAGGCCCAGAAGGGCTCCCCAACCCCTTTTGGCTCTCGAGTTCCTGGGAGTATACACACTTCTTAATTAGTGATCAGCACGGTAGGAACTGAACATGGAAATGTAGAGGGGTGGCCCCCCACTGGGCTCATCCCAAACATGTTCTATCACTTGGACGACAAGCAGTGTGTCCGGTTCACTCAGCCTGTTAATTGGGTTTACCGCATTGGAGGGACATGTGGGTGGCAGCAGAATTCCTGTGTTGTACCTACCATGGATTGGGACAGGCGCCAGGCCTTTGAAAGAAACTTAGCAGTCCTTAGACTATAAGGACTGTAAAGGTGCTGAGAGGCCATAGAAAAACATTAGAGGTGAGAAGTCTCTTCCTACAAGAGGGAAATGTTGAAGAGGGGGGGATGCCGGCCATGTCTCTGGGCCGGAGCGAGTCTCTCCACGGAGGCCTGCATCTGGTGGCTGTTCTTGGGGACAGTACAGGGGATTCTGGTCCCTGCCTTGAATAACACTGTTAACCCTGGTACAGTAAGTGTCCCCTTGTTCTCAGGTTTGACAACTGGTGACGGTGTACTTTATACAGACATTTTTACCAAACCCCATAAGTGAGACTGTGTTGTATGTTACTGTCCTGGTGTTTTTGGTTGTTCTTGCTCACGTAGGGGTGGATGGGTCTTCCTGATCCCAGCCTCTGGGGTTTGCTTTGCCTGGTCCCCCCCCCCCCACAGCCTTTGGTGACCCTGATTTATCTAGTTGGAGGACAGGATAGTCTGGCCACGCTTTCTCCTGTTTGTTATTCTCTTCTTTCTCTAATTTGGTCTTTTCAAATAAGTGCTAGGAGAACAAATACCGTGTTTCCCTCCCCACCTCCCAACTCTGTGTTCTGGGCCCAGGAACGGTGTGCAAAGGATTGGGGAGATTCTCCTGGGACAGGGCGGGTCGGGGAGAGCTCTAGAGCCTGCGTCTCCACCCTGGCAGGTGACCCTCACCATAGTCCCCATCTGAGACCGGCTGCACAGATGAGAAGGGGGTGCAGAGCTGGCTGCTGGTCAGCTGCTGTGACCCAGAGATTGGGAACTCCACAGGTGTGGACCCAACGAGAAGACTGGATGAGACCCAAGGCTAGGCCATCTGGTCTCCCAGCCTGGGCCAGAGACAGCAGTAGACCAGCATCCTCCATGCCCCCCTTGTTCGTCGCAGTCAGTGGAAAATTAAGTGTTCAAGGCAGGAAGACCTATTTCATGCTTTTACAGCTGTTGCAAAGAACAGATGCCTAGGACTCAGGAGGCCTAATCATGTGAGTGTGGACAGGCTGCTTCCTGGAACCTCAGTTTTCCCATCTGTAGATTGGGATGGATGGTACCTGCCCAGACAGCCTTGCACATGTGTTAGGAGAAATGAGTTAGGATGTGTCAGGATGAAATGAGAGAAGTAATAAGATGGCACTTTCAAAAGTATAGAGTGCTGGGCTCACCTGCCAGGGAAGTCTAATACTTTAATCTTATTGTGCTGACTGGTTTACTGAGGCTTCGCCTAACTTCAGGGAGAGAGGACAGCTGCATCATAGAACAAGAGCACACCAGGGAAAGAAGCCCTCATTCTTGGCATAGGACTTTAACCCATCAATGGGGCTGTTCTAACTGGGCACCTGCTGACTGCCAGGGAGTGAGCTAGATGGTGAGCCCATGATGGCAGAAGCATGGCCCAGGGAGAGTGCTGTCCCAGGGCTGGCGGGGGGGGGGCGGGGAGTGGAGGTGCCCTGTGGCCCATTCACCCTCCTGGCACACAGCTCCCCTTGATGGCAACGGGCATGGGACCTGGAGTCCTTCCCTCTTTTTCTTCCTCCCTGGACCTAGCGGCCAGGCCCAGGGAAGGGTTCCGCAGAGCCAGGGTTGAGGGAGGAAGCTGGCAAAGGAGGGAGCATGGGGGAGGCCACTTACCCAGAGACGCCTGCAGCTATAAAAATCTTCTGAGCCCACTTGGGTCCCAGGGAGGGCTGCTAATGTGAGCACCCTGTGCTCCCCAGGGGGTGAGGAGAAGAGAAGTACTTCCCCTGATTTCGGCGGGGGCGGGGGGGCATTTGGAGGGAGTGCATTCCAGCCCGACCCTGGGTGGGGGTCACTGGAGACGCTGGACACACCACCCCCTTGTCTACCAGGAGGGGCTGAGGCCAGGAGGCAATGCCTCGTAGCAACTCAGAGTGCTGGGAAGACAGGGAAACAGGCCTCCTGACTCCCTGCTTGGGGCATCTCCATCCCCCACCTTGGGATCCTCCCCGACCTGACCAGACCAGGGGCCCAAGATGCAGGAACCTCTTCTGCAGCCTTTTGTTTGAAGACCAGGCCCTCAGGCCTAGTCCCAGGTCAGTTCTTTCTCTGCTGGGTTGGGTTTCCTGCCTGGCTTTAGGTTTTCTTTAAAACCCCAGTGGGCTTGATGTTGTTGTCAGCTGTGCTGCACACCGGCCTCCCTGCCTGCGACCCTCCCGCCCCAGGTCTGTGTGGGGTGGGGGCAGGGAACGGCTGCAATGCTATTACAGTATTTGCATTTATATGAGGGACAGACCCCAAGTCTCCGGTCTCTGGGTGCTTTTACAACCCTGTGTATACATAATTTATTTTTGTTGCTATTTAATCAGGCTCCGTGTTGAGATGAAAAGTTTCCAAGGGGCCCCAGGTTATTATGCAACTTTCAATTCCAGCAGCATTGACTGAGTGGATGGGGCCCCCAGCCCCTCCTCAGCGACAAAGGTGGGGAGCAGGGGACCCAGCAGGAGGCCCTGTAATTCCCCACCTACAAAGCAAATGCAAGCTGAGGCCTGGGAGACAGGGGGTCTGGGTGCGGAGCCAGGGAGGGGTGGCTAGGAGCAGAGGGGCACACAGTCCTTGGGGAGTGATGCTGAAGGAAGAGGGGCTGAGACAAAGCTGGTGCTTGTGACAGGAGCCAGCAGGCCTGGAGGTTTGGGTCCAGAGTCTGGAGACCGAGCAAGCTGGGCAGGGATGCTGGAAGCAAAGTGGGGAGCAGGAACGGCAGGTGGGTGCCTGTCACAGGTCGCAGAGAGAGAGTCGCACGAGGCCGCGTGTGATGGCTTCAACAAAGATCAGTCCAAAGAGGATGAGGCTGTTCTGGGTTCCCGAGCTAAGCCACAGAGGACTGCCCCCGCCACGCAAGGCCAGAGGGGAGCCCCGGGCTAACAGGATCTCTACCTCCAATCATTTGTGTAACACGGCAGGTTCTAAATAAATAACCAAAGGGGCCATGGTGTGAGCCGAAGGTCTTGCCTCTGCCTGCTAGAGCTGGGGCCTGGCAAGAGGGCAGTCCTGCGTGGGCACGGGAGGCACTGCCTACTGGGAAAATCCGGGACCCCGGCACAGACACAAACACGCATGCGGATACAGAACATGGGCACACGTGTGCACAGGCCTGCACACAAGCGCGCTGACAGACACACACAGGCACACACACAGAGGGGCACGCTGATGCACACAGACCTAGAGGGCACACGGAGGCGCGCACACACCTTCCGGGCCCTCCCACGGCCGTCTGTGGCTGGCCACACCGGTGGGGGGAGGTCCTCCTCACAGGGGAAGGTCCCTTGGAGAGTGGGGGTTGGAAAAGGTGAATAAACATGTTCTTCCTGAAGGGCATATTGCCAGGAGACTTACGTGTCCAGGGTGAGAGAGAGAGTAACCTTTCCAGCAAATACTCAGAGGAGCGCCACCCACATGGCCAGCGACAGCCCCGCACCCTGTTCTGGAGTGAGCATGCACAGGTGTGACACAGGCACCCCTTACCGTGACTGTCACCAAATCTGGCTTCTGACAGGGGTGCCTCACCCAGTCACGTGGGTGTCCGCACCTCCCAAAGACACATTTGCTGGGAGCCACGGCTCTGGGCCCTGGAACCCAGGTGAATAAGGCCGTCCACACCCCTGAAAGGCCCCACTGAGCTCAGCGAGCCTGATGTGCCCTCTGTGTGTCAAACATGATGTGAGGGGACAGAAATAAGTGAGGCATGGTCTCGGCCATCATGGAGCCCCAGGGGTAAGGGCTGGGCTGGCCGGATCAGGTACGCTTCCTCCTGCAACGCGGCCACTGCCTGAAGCCCAGGCGGAACCTTCCTTAGGAGTTTCCTGTCCCACATAGCCCACCACACACCAGATCTTCTTCCTCTGGCGGCCGATTTAAAATCTATACAAAGCTGAGATTTTAGGGAATTAGATGATCCCGTGTGGGAAAACTAAAGTAGTGAGTTCTTCCAAAGGTTTACGTGTCCCATCAGCTGTACCACTGGGTGTGCAAGCACTGCCCCAGCTGCTGTGGGGTGACGCCTCCTAATCATCGTGGAAACAGACACACCCCAGTGGATACACTCGGAGAAAAACTTGTCTGCTTAGCTGCTCCACCCACCCCCCCCGAGCCTCCTCCCTGATGGTCAGAAGTCTGCGGGAGAACAGCCCTGGGACCCACCTGTCATTTTACAGAGCAGGACACTGAGACCCAGAGCAGGAATGGGACATGGCTTTCTTTACCTATCCCCTGCCGACCCTTGCTTGACTCATCACCCAGGTGACGACTGGCCAGGCCCAGGCTCCAGATGCAAACCATCCCCCTCCTTCCCCTCACTCTGCATTCGAGAGGACTCAGCCACTGGCCAAAGCTTTATTTTGCTCTCATCACCCTGATTATTCCCTGTTTAATTAAAATTTGTTTCAGCTAATAGGCTTTAAATTAGTATTTTCAAATATTGACATCTGCTGGACCCTTATTCATTATTTTCGAAAGCTCTAGGGCTAATTGCTTTATCACCCACCAATTAATTACTTATTCACTGGACAGGTAGCCACTGCCCCAGAACACGGTGGACATACTCATAGGAAGGAGAAGCTGCACATACAACAGACACACACAGACATGGGTGTGCATGAGCACGCGTGCGCACACATACACGCACATATGCGCGCACACACGTATACCCTGGGCACATTCTGCAGTAGAAGCCAGGGCTGGTAGAGTGTGTCTGTACATAGGCTGGGAGACCAGGAGGAAAGCAAAGCATCCCTAGCAGGTGTGGGTCGCTTGCCAGCCTCCCTCACCGGCATCCCAAGGACTCTGCAGGACCGGGACCTCTCCTCTTTGCTGTCCCGTAAGTGCCCAGGGAGCAGCAACACCGAGTGGTCTGAGGGCTGATCCCAGGAGGGCGCAGGGCTGAGGAAGATCCCAAGGAGGGCAGCTGGAGCTGGTGACCCAGGGCCTTAAGAAGGGAGGGAGGCCCTTGAAGAGAGTGGTGGAGCGAGCCACCAGCAAGAGGAGGATCAAGGTCAGAAGAGGGGCTTCAGCGGGGGAGAGGCCAGGACTGTAAAGGTCCCCAAGGCCACAGAGAGGGTGTCCAGAGTCAGGCCCAGGGTGACTTTATTCCAATAAGGAAGCTGACAATGTGAGGTACCCGGCTAGGGACATCAGGAGGTCCATCGGGGTCTTGTGCCCACAGAGCAGCAACCCGGGCAGCCCGAGGGGGCAGAGCTGGCTTTGGGGAGTCGGGTGTCTTCCGTGGGAGCCCCTCAGGAAGGATGCCCCTATGTCTCACAAGCATGGCCCCCTGTGCTATCTCCCACCTGGGCTACTGAGACTATTTATTTATTATTTGTTTGTTCATTTATTTATTTAGAGAGGGAGAGAGAGAGGGCAGGAGGAGAGGCAGGGGGAGAGGCAGAGGGAGAGAGAGGATCTCAGGCCAACTCTCAGGCAGAGCTGAGCACAGGGCTCGATCCCACGACCCTGAGATCGTGACCTGAGTCGAAATCAAGAGTTGGTCGTTTAACCGACTGAGGCACCCAGGCGTCCCATCCTGAGACCTCTAAAGAAGAACAGCGGTGCGTTCAGCATGCCACCCCAGGCGGGGACCCTGCCCAGCCCGTTCGGGTCGGAGGAGGCGAGAGCAGCCTCCCACGGGTCAGCAGAACAAGGAGCTTCCCCAGACCTCTGCCAGCACCATGCTCTAGGCCGCTGGCGCCGTGGGAGGGTCCCGGCTGCCCCGTCCCTGTCCCTGCTGCTCCAACACCTGCCAAGGCCGAGCAGGCAGGACGGGGAGAGGGCTGAGAGGGCAGCCCCCGGCTTCATGCAGGTAGCTTTGTTTTTCTCCTTGTAAACAGTCTGCAGTGATTGGGATTAGAGTCTCTGCAAGTTGCTGGTATCGCTTTTCGGGAGAGCCGAGTAATCCACGGGGATTAAAGAAGCAGCCGTGCTCATCTCCCACAAATGAATATCTGTCAGAGGCATTGACCTGTTAAAATAATGAATTTAATGTGCAGCAAACCACACGTGGCAGTGAAGCAACATGGCCTGGCAAATTGTTTTCCATGTGTCCTAGTGAGACTTCTAAGGCAACAGGACCCCCGATCAGGCCGCTGTGCCCCCCGCCCTCCACATCCTTGAACCTTCTTCCTCAGCCACCAGAGCTGAGAGGTCCAGTGGTTTTTCTGATGAAGAAAGGAGATGGGTGTTCCAGAAATCAAGCCCACTCTTGTTCAGTCCACTCAGGGGAGGCCACCATCTCAATTTTCTGCAGGTTTATTATCTGCTCTGTGGGCCATTTGTGGGTTCCTCTAGTGGCTCTCCCATAGCTCCTATGGGCACCAGTAAGGCCTTATGGCCCTGAGTCCTTCTTTAGGCCTCGGTCCCAGGACGGCCTGCCCCCCTCCAGCCCCTGGGCCTGCCCGGGCCCCAGTCTGCAACCAGAGCTGGGGCCAGAAAAATCATGCATCTAGGCCACCACTCTCCTTTAACATAAGGGGAAACTGAGGCCAGAGAGGAGACCTGACTTCCCCCTCAGTCACCTCCAGGTTCCATAGCAGACAGAGGACAGGTTCCCCGTTTTCTGTCCACTCCCCCATTTCTGGGGACACAGGAACAGCGGTCTGGCTGCCGTCTGATAGCACACCTCACAGTTCTCAGCGCGGGAGAATCATGGAGGCAAATTCAGGAGTGGAAGGAAGCGGTGGCCAGGAAGCAGGGGTGAGAGAGTGCAAGCCCACCACCCAGTCCCCAGGTCCAGGACCCGTGCCTGGGGGCAGGTCCCGAGGGTTGCTGAGGTGCCCCTCATCCCTGCCGCTGGGGGGATGGGCAAGTCGCCAGCCAGCTCCGGGACCGCCTTGCCTTGAGGGGAGAGTTGGGAGAGGGGCTCTGCCCTGCTCCTGCCTCAGTGGCCACTGTCTCGGCCAACATACCTTTCCCTTCCCAGCCATTGTTCCCAACACGCGCTGTCAAGGAACCAGTTCCTCCCTCCGGGCGTCTGCTCTGGGGAAGGGAGGCCCTACTTCCACCACCTAACAGAGAACCGATATATGGACAAAAGTTCCTCTAGGAGGCTGTGACAGGCTCACGTTCCAAGGTGTTTCCAGCCAGGAAGGCGGGGGCGGGGATATCGCCCAACAGCTGTAGCTTCTGCAAATACAGATGTTCTAGCTGGTGCGGGGGAGGGGAGGGTTCCTGGCCCTGGAACTCTCCCAGGGAACCCACATTTCTTTCTTGAATTTCCATGACGTTTCTCCCCCATCAGCAAGGGCACCGTGCCTGCTCTCATTAGGTAATAATGAACAACTCGGTGGAAAGGCAAGGCGCTTTTTTTTATCTTCTTTCTCTGATTTTTTTAAAAGAAATCATGTGCTTCTGAATTTTCTAGGTCTCAGGTATTCTAATCTAGGATGGGTCCATAGAGCCAGGTGGCAATAACGTAAAGTCAGGCGGCAAGCTGGGAGGCGGGAGGGCTTCCGGAAGCCGCTGCTCTCCCAGAACCCCCTTGACCATCCTGGCTGGAACGCAGGGAGTAGGTTAGAATCCTGGAAGGGCCTTGTCTTTGCCTCAAAGCAGAGATGTTCTTGGACACGAACATAGCTTTTCCAGGGGAACCTGAGGGGCTTCACCCACGTGCTGAGCTCACATGTGAGGCAGGTGGTCATGGACGAGCACTTGCAGGGGCCCAGTCCCAGGCTGGGCCGGACGGAAAACCCAGACCGTGGGAGTAAGTCTCTCCTTGCAAGTCCCACGTTCACACCTGACAGTTGGGTTGCCTGACGAGATAGGAGGAGGGCAAATGTCCACAGAAGGGCAGAGCCCTTAAGAGACAGGAGGGTTGGAAGGAAGAGCCTGCCCTGCAGACGGTCAGCACACACTCCTGGAGAAGGTGCAGGGGTGAGGGCCAGGTGCAAGAGGGGAGTGTTTGGAGCACGGTGCGCCAGCCTCGGGAGCACGGATGGGGAGTTCAGACCTCCTCTAGCCAGAAGGAGGAGGTCTGAGGAGGGGAAAGACAGCTCTTTTTCTGAATCGGCCCTCCCAGCAGTGAAGCAGGCTGCCGCCCACCCCATACCCTGCTCCCGACTTGGGGATGGAGGGCGGATGCTCAAAGTGCCCACCGGAGCCACTGTCGGGTCCCTGCCTGGGCTCTGGCTCTTCCTGTCATCTTGGGGAAGTCACCCGTCCCCCAGGTCGAGTCCCCCCACCTGTCTCGTGGGGGTCATGATTTGCTGCCCAGGGCCTTGCAGCCGCGTAGCATCTCTTACAGCAAGAAGGGCTGAAGTTAGACACGAGGAACGGGCTTTTTGAAAATGAGAGTTCTTGAGGGCAAGGATCCAGGAATATCTTTTCTCCTTGTTTGCTCACACTCTGCCACTTTCTAAAAAGACATTGGCGTGGGTGACCGGAGGGAGGTGTGAGGATTGCCGTGGAAAGAATCAGGCCATGCTAATCCACGCTGACTGAGGAGGGCTCGCATTCACATCAGATGTTTTACAGCTCACATTTCATAGGCTGCGTGTGACCATCCTGGGATTGCTGGACCGTTCATTTGCTCCACGAGCCTGTTCTCTGTGGAGAGAGCAAAGGTCAAGCTCAATCACCCTCATGCCCGAGTCTCCAATCCATTTATCACTCACTGAGTCCCCACTGTGCGCCCAGGCCACGGGGCCTCTGGAGGAGGGAGCACGTGGCCGTGGCGGCAGGCGGCCAGGTCACTGTCTGGCTGGGGAGACATGACTCACACACATGACACAATCGAGAGCAGGGGGCGGCCGTTAATCAGAGCAGGAGGGCTGGGACGGACTCCAAGGGCTGTTTCTTCCTCCTCCACCGGCAGAAATGCATGCAGTTAAAGAAGAAAGCTTTTTGGGGCTGGAGAGGAGGCCCCATGTATTTAAGAAGGTGGTGGAGACCCCATGGCCCCTGCAGCTGGGCCAGCCAGAGCCCAGGGAGGTAGAGAAGGCGGGCTAAGCAGGGGAGCTGGTCTGGGAGCCAGGAGACCTGCATTCTGGTTACAACCCTGCTCAGAACTCTTCCTGTTCAACCTCTGACCCTTAGCTTGCACAGCGACAAACTGGGGTGCCGGTTGACTTGCCGGTGCAAGTCACTTGTCAGAGTGTGGGTGGGCCTGTCCCCTGAGAGGGCTAGGAGGGAGGGAGGGAATGGGGTCAGAGGAGGGAGGGTCCGGACCGAAGATTCAGCAGATCCTGCCTATCCTTGGATCAGATGTAGTGAATCAGGGAAGAGGGAACCTTGGCTAAGGAGACTCTGAGTGTCGGAGGTTCAAGCCCATCTTCACTCGAGTTGGACCAGAATAGGGCAGTAAGACAGGCCATCAGGCTGTTACCAGGGAGAGGCAAGGTTATCGTGTCCCTCACAGGCTTCCAGATGGCTGAGGCTCCCAGGTAGACCAGCAGGCAGGGCCCCAGGAGCTGGGAGCCTCCAGTCTACCGGGGGACACTGAAACTGCCCTTTCCCTGGTCCTTGGTGATGCCCCTGGCTCGAAGCTGGGCTCAAAATGTTCTCTTGCTGGGCTTCACGAAGGCTCTGCTCTACCACGAGGCAGGCCCCAGCCCCCATGCTCAGGGAGCAAGCATGGGTCCCTGCTCCACTTCTTCCCCTGCCCTGCCCTGCCCTGAAAGCATCTTCAGGGGCAGGAGGGGGACCCAGAGCACTCCCCAGTGTTCCTAGTGCACACCCCACCTGTGCACTCTGCTCACACAGTGTCCTGCACTTCCTTGTCTCGCCGCTGGTTCGAGTCCCACCTCCTACACAAAGCCTTTCCTGAGGATTCCCGTTCACAGCCAGCCTTCCCCCGGCACTTGCCATTCTCAGCACATCGCTCTCACTATTCCATTCACTCCCCAGAACAGCCCTGTGAGGCAAGTGCTGTCAGGCCTTTTACCAGATAAGGAAACCAAGGCGCCAAGAAGTGAAGTGGCTGGCCAGAGTCACATGGCTAGCGAGGAACGAGCGCGGATCTCGACCCTGCATTGGTCTGGGGCTGGGGCTGAACTCTCCCGTGAAGACACATGGCCTCTCACAGCCGCTGTCCGCAGTCAGGCGCTGGCCTCTGTTCTGAGGGCCAATGTCCCCTCACTGCATGGCAGGTCTCCACCATGACAGGCAGCCGCCAGAACCGGGAGTGGCCTGGCAGTTCTGAGTCCCTCGCACAGGACACCACTCCCGAGGACCCAGTGCCACCCCAGGGCTGACTCCTCCCCGGATCCTAGCTGTCAGCTGGCCCTGCCTGGGACCGAGGGGCTCTCGAGGAGGAAGGAGATGGGCCAGGGGCTCCGCAGGTGCTCTCTTTGTCCTTAAAAATCCCCGTAGGGACCGTCCTCGTGGAGAGCAGGTCCTCTTTTCCTGGGTCCTCTACTATTGGTTCCTGAAGGTTTTCCTGAGGGTTTTATTGTCTTCTCTTAGCCCTCTCCTCTTGCTCGGAGAGGGCGGCCAGGCTGACTTCCTGACAGAAGTGAGTAGAACCTAAGCATTCCGGGCCAAGGGGCTCCGTCTCTCCTTTCCCCACCCTGACCACCCCTTGAGGCAGCTCCTTGGGCCGCTCCCTCTTGGGGCCTCCAAGCTTTCTGTCTCCCTGACTGCTTCTCCAGGAAGGATGGGTTAGGGGGGAGGATCCAGCCAGTTTCCAGGAATTCCACCCATTCCAGATCCAATTAAACCCTCAGGCGGCCTCCCCTCCCCGTCCCCCGGAGAGAGAGGTTCCTCTAGGGTCACCCTTGGCCCAGACCTGAATCCCAGCCTCTTTTTCCCCGTCTCTTCTGATTCACAGACTGCCAGTGGTTCCCTGCGTAGAATGTTCCAGAGGGACCCTCCCTTCCCCAGTACCTCTTTCTTAGTTGTAACCATGAAGATACTTCTGGATTCATTTTAAAGAAATGCAGTTTCATTACTTAAAAGTGCAATTCATTTGTAAACCCATGTAATCAAACATGGAAAAGTAAAACCAATATTGATTAGCAATTAGCCTGTATGTTCTGTCACATTGATGGAGCCCCTCCTGAGAACCAGGCCTTGCACTAGGGGCTGAGGACATAGAAATCGAGTAGAGCCTGCTCTTGCTGACAGTAGGGCCCCACATCCCAGAGCTCGCTGCGGGATTGCTGAGCGGTGGCCGCGTCACGCCCCTGCCATCTTCCCTGTGCTCTAGGTACCAGCTCCATGCTAGGCGCTGGGGGAACATGAACAGTCAGCCAGGTCTTCCAGAAGCAAATGCCAAATGCACCTACCCTGTGTTCAGAAAGCCTGGTTATCAAGGAACCCACACACTTCCTGCCAGGGCGGGCCCACTGAATGATTTCAGAAGCTGTGTGCTTTTGGCAAGTTACTGAATCTCTCTGGGCCTTAATTTCTCCTCTAAAAGGACTATTCAGTGGTCTTTCTGTTTAAGGAGTGTTTTGTGATACGTTTTGATTGTCCTCACGGCAACCCTAGAAGACAAGCACAGTGTACATTATTATCCTGGGTTCAATTTTGGAAAAGAAGAAAATGTTCAAGAGAGAGGCCAAGGAGGTTAAACTTGGGTCACGCAGTGGGAGGAATGGAGCTGAAGCCAGACTTTCTGATTCTTTCTTCGCTGTTCTTTCCAGTGTTGGGTTAGATGGGCTCCCAAATATCTTTTACTTTACAAATTCTTGGACTCAAAGAGCTGGGGACAGGGAGTGCATAGAGAGGCCACGTCTGGAAAAGCTGAAACTGTGCTGAGGCTCCAGGGCTCGTGGTGGTGTGGGGGGAGCGGTGGTCCTGAAGAAGAGAGAGCAGAGCCCCCCGAGTCGGTGGTCAGGACGGCCGCTCAGGGTGTATGATGCTGCGTAAATCAGACCTGCCCATACTTGACCAAGGTTGAAACCTCTGCGCCGCATAGTAATTAGATTTTTTTGATGATGTTTCCCCTTTTGTTTATTTGTCCAGCTGTAATTACCACCAGCAGAGCTGGGCACTGGGCTGCTTGCCTTCTCCAACCCCACGGTTACCCTTCTGCATTCCCGATCAGTGGGGAGGGGACGGAAAGAAAGGCTGGGAGGGGACACAGTTGGAGGCTTTGGCCAGACCACTTTTGCCTTCAAGGACAAGTGAATTTCCATCATGTCCCCAATTGGTGACACTTTCAGGGGACTAGGCACCCTGAGGGTGTGGGCAGGTGCCAACGTTTGAACTGAACAATAAGAGCCAGGGTTCAGAAACTTGGGGGCCAAATGAGCCCCCACAACATCCTTCGGATCATCCTGCGGGTAAACAATCAACCACAGAACTTTCTATGAGCAGATGACATCTCTTACCCCGCCCCTCGGTACGTCTTGACTCTTCGGTCTTTGCAGGGAGACTGGGACACCCAGAGGGTGTGACAGGATGCAGAATGTTGGGGTGGGGGCGGCTGACAGGGTTAGGAAGTGGCCAAGAGTAGGGTCCGACTGGACTCTGTGGTCCTTGTGAGGAAGGCGTCTCTAACCCAGTGCTGCTGGCTTTCTCTCTCTCCCATCCGCGCTGGTGGGCTCAAACCACAGGGTTCCCACTACCCCTCAGACGCTGTAAGACTTGCCTTGACACTGGCGCCTGGTGGCTCCGTCGGTTCAGCATCTGCCTTCGGCTCAGGTCACGATTTCACAGGCCTGGGATCGAGCAGGAGTCTGCTTGTCCCTCTCCCTCCGCTCCTCCCCGCCTCTTGTACATGTGTGCTCTCTCACGCTCTCGCTCTCTCCCTCGCAAATAAATAAAATATTAAAAAACAAAAGAGAAGTGTCTGATAGATAACTGTGGGACACCCCCCACCCCCCACCGCCCCCAGTCCCAGACTACCGAAAGGAGGAGGCAACACCTGACCAATGGCAGGTGCGCCCTGGGCCCGCTGCGTCTTGCTGGGCAGGGCTTCGGAAGATGTGGGGAGGGACCCTGAGCCTGGGGAAAAGGAGATTTACCAATAGGTCATGTCAGAGAAATAGGCAGGAGGAGTGGAGACGCGGGGGGACATGCAGTGCTTTGTCTCTGGGCCACTTGAAGGGAAAGGCAGGGCCACAAGGAGAGCAGCCGAAGGTGGCAGCCTACACGCCCGCCTCGGCACTCAGCGCGAGCCATCCCTGCGAACCTCAGCCGGGCGCCGCTCCAGCCTGCCCCACCTGCGGCCCTCGGCCCTCGGCCCGCGGGCAGGTTCTTGGTCTGCCAGCCCCGTGGAGAAAGCTGCAGCCAGCCGTGCGCGTTCAGCGGGGTTTACGGGCAGCCTCAGGTGACCAGAAGAGGCTTCTTCTTTGTTTTCTAGTCCTTTCTTTCTTTATTTTTTCCTCCTTCCCTCCCTCCCTCCCTTCCTTCCTCCCTCCCTCCCTTCCTTCCTCACTTTTCACTTTTTCTTCCCCCTTGCTTTCTCCTTCCCTTTCTTCCCACTTCCATTCTCTTTCCATCCCTTCTCATCCTTCCTTTCCTCCTCCCTGTGTCTCCTTCTCATTCCCTCCCTCCTCTCCTCTTGTTCCCCAGGGAGGACAATTGGCAACCCTAGCATATCCCCCCCCTTCTTTCTGAGCCTACCTGACTTCAGAACTTTGTGTTTCCACCTCCTTAAGGCAAAGCAGATGCAAAAGGGAATGTGCAGAGTGAGGAGGAAGAGGTTGAGGAAGGTCAAAGCCTGTTAACATGGCCTGGACACACCGGAGTCTCATAGCCCCTCAGCTGCCTGAAGGCCCAGCCCTCAGCTTGATGCATGAGAAGACAGAGGAGCCTCCCAGGCTGACTCAGCCGAGTACCCAAGGGGCCCCTATTTCTCCTTTACAGGGTTTATTCCAAGACCCCAGCTCCAGAGTAATGCTTCGGTGTGTCTCCACTGGTGCTCCAGCATCTTCCCTTTTAAAGAGCAGAGCAGGCGATATGAAGCAGGTACCAAGGTACTTTGAGGAATCCTAGGCTAAGGAGACAGGGCACTCACATGAAAACCGTATCCAGTCAAGTGTGGATCAACCTCAAGCCAGGGCTAGGGAATTCCAGGAGAGGAGCTGGAGGGCTGGAGAAGCAGCAGGAGGTCTGGAGGTGGATCACTTGAGCTGGGCTCTGACAGTTGGGAGGATTTGCATGGATGATCAGAGCAGGGAGGACTACAGGCAAGAGCAAATTATTTGAGTCAGATACTTCAAATGGCAGGCAATAAATTGGATGGATGGATGGATGAATGGATGGATGGATGAATGGATGGATGGCATCAGTTGGCCCCGACAGACCGCTGGGCTCTGGATTGCTGTGGTGTATTGGGTCTCTGGTTTCAAGCCTGGGCTCTGAGGGACATGACACACTCCCTTTCACCAGACCTCTCATTAACCCACTTGCCACCACCCTTAGCTATCTTTCCACATTCCACACGAGACCAAACAAGAGAATGAAGGTTAAATCTGGCTCCTTCCCCCTCCCTGCCCCACCCTGGGCCCAACGTTCAGAGAAGAGTTAAGTGACAGAGCCTCGTTCTCCTGTATGAATTAATAATTGATTCGGTAACAAATCACTAATATTGCAGTAGTCGTGGTGAATAAGATAATGAATGTGTTCTGTCCAGGGAGTGTCGTGTTGTGAGGATTCAGCTGAAATTATTCATAAATGTGCTACTTTTCCTCATCTCCAACTGCTGCTAGTTTAGCTCCTCTTTTTAATCTTCCCAACCTGTCACATTCAATGGTGGAAATCGTCAGGCTCCATATACAACAGAATATTAAGGGGGAACTGCCAAGGCATTATGTCAAATTTCAATAGGTAATAGAAACAAAGTGCTTGCAGACCTTTTCCCACTTCTCTTGAAGTTAAGAAATAAGACTAAAATTTTTTTCAGGATGGGCTTTTCCCAATATAGGGAAGAAGACCCCAGGTCAAGGAGTCCAGAGACTCAGGTCATGGTCTCTACTTTGCCACATACTTGCTGTGTGACTTTGGGCCAGACACTCAACCATCCTGGACCAAGTTTCCCCATCTCTGAAAGAGATGTGATAGTGCCTCTCTGCTTCGGTCCTAAGGATAATGAAAGAATTTCAAGGTGAAGGGAAAGTGCTCTAGACCCCTGACAGATGGCTGGACTGGATTTTCTCCACTGTCCCCTACTTGCTTACTGCATGCCGGACAGGTCAGGTGGTTCACTCTTCTCTAAGCATGCCTTCCATGTGCCCACCACCGGGAGTATCCCTCCTTATCTCCTTCTTTCTCCATCTGATCCCTCCAGCCCTCTGGGCTCAGTTCAGCTACCACCTCCATCCTGAAGCCTTTCTTGATCCTCCATCTCAGACATGTTCTCTCTTCCTGCAAGTCCTCCCCCAGAACATTCTGGTCCTTTCTTACACTGCTCTTCACTACATACCATCTTCCCAAGTAAGCTTAAACATCTCATGAATGGAAGTTGTCTTTGTGTCTTTGCGTACAGTAAGAGGAAATGAAATGTTTGTGGAATGAATCCATTGGTAGGTGGATGGATGGATGGATGGATGGATGAATGAATGGATTGGATATGTGGGTAGCAGATAGGTGAGTGGATGCAAAGGTGGGCAGATGAATAGGCAGATGGATAGATAATGGATAGATGGATGGGTGGATGGAGAGAAGAATAAGAAACTTGAAACTGGCATCATACTGTTTTCAGTCAATGGGCAAGTGTTTGCTGAGTTCCTGCCATGTACCCAGTCTTGTTATTGGTCTCTGCTGCATTGGATTGGAAAGCAGAAGAGGAAGTGTCAATGACTAGACACTGAGTGTACTTGAGACAGGATTATAGTGATCAGATTGGGCTGGAGAGTGGAAATCATAACATGACAGCTGACAGAGCCTTCGGATGGGCCTTCTGAAGGCCTTACTATTACTATGGCCCAACCCCCTACAAAGGAGACCTAGAATAGAGAGGGCTTAGACACTTAGCTTGACTGGTTTATAAGACCAGATCCTAGGGCTCCAGACCACCAGACTGACGTTCGTCCTTCATACCAGGGGACTATCTGAGGGAGGGATAATGGGCCCCTCAGAGAGGAGGGATGGGGCTCTGGAAGACTGTGAGACTTGAGTGGGAAGGAAGTACTTGTCTCAAGGGACTGACCCTGATTCTGCCAAGACATGGAAGGAAGTGAAGAGTTCTCCAAGGACCTGGCCAGCCTCAATTGACTGGGATTGTTCCTACAACTGACCTATGGGGTCGTCTGGATTGAGGGCCCAGAGTAAAGAGGGCTTGAAGAAGAGGGGCCCCTAGGTCAGATGCCTTCTTTCCCCCATATGTCCATCTATCTCCAGTCCCTCTACATGAACCCACAGTAATCAAATAAAACCTTCCAGCATACCCTACAGCATACCGTGACATAGCCTTCACCACAAAGTGAGACCCAAGGTGCTCCAGAGCCGATGCGGACACCCCCCCACCCTCCCAGCTGTTCACTGACACACGTGGAAACGGTTTCAGACACCCACATAAACAAATGTGGAAATGCACCCCATAAAACATGCATGTCCACACATGCGTGACACACAGACACGAAGAAACACACACTCATCCAAGCCTTCATCCTGAATAAGTTATTAAAAATGTAGACATCGCCGGCTCCCAGGGTCAATATGTTGTTTTTAAATTTAAACATGAATTTCCATTTCATTGAGCCTCCAGGGCTAACAAGATGTGCTGTGACAGGAGCAGCTAGCTGGAAAAGGCATGATTGAGGAGCAAGCCAATGATGTGTGTGCACAGCCTGGGCTAGGAGGGGAGCCTCCTTTGCCCAGCCCCCATGGCCCGGTAGGAGTCACCGGCAGGCGGTTAGTGTCCCTGCTACTACTCAGCACTGAGTTCTGACCAGCCTGACCAATCCATGCCTCCAAAGCTAAGAGGTCAGAGTGCGACAGAAGTGACAGCCATCCATCCAAGCACGCATCCATTTGTCCTTCCAGGCGTCCACCATGCCTATGTCCATGCACCCAAACATCAATGCACGTATGCCATCCATCTTTCCGTATTCTGTGAAAACCCAAACAGCCCTGAAGGAAGGGCTGGGGAGGTGATGACAAGAAGAAAGGTGCTGTCCCCGCCCCCTAGAAGTTTCCACTTTGATTAGGATAGGATGTGTGTCTCAGAGAACTCCAGCCCACGACTTTCCGTATGTTCCAGCCATCCCCCGTGGACCCCCAGACAGCACCTAACACTCTGGTTTATAACCAGATCATAAAGTGATCTCTCCCACCGGGACAGAAGTTTGTGATCGAAGGCCTCCTATTTGATTATCCAGCAATGGACCCTCAGCACCTAACCCACAGGAGGCGCTCGGTGAATGTCTGGTAAATGTGTATGGGATTGAATTAAAGTTTAGAAGGCAGACTCAGAGGTTCTGTGTGGTTTTGCCCTTTTTCTTCCCCCAGCACCTGGCTGACGGCAGTGCAGATGGTGACTCAGTAACACAGGAATGAATGAGGGAGGGAGGAAGGGAGCGAGCGAGCGAGTGAGTGAATTAAAAAAAAACTAGCACACAGCAAAGAAAGGGGTGCTGAGTGGGCAGGACTTGCTTCACGGAGCAGGTGGACAAGGAGGAAGCGTTCTCTCCTCGCGCCTGGCTGCTGGAACGGGGAGAGACCGCGGCTGAGAGGGGAAGCCATGGGCCGAGCTCTTGGCTGGGAATGAGGCACAGTCACTATGGCGGGACTGGCTCCTGAGGGCTGTGACCTAGGCACATGGGCAGCCATGCCGCTCCCAGCCAGCCCCAGCCTCACCTCTGCCCACCCCCTGGCGGCCCCTCTTGATAAGCCGCTCGTCTGGTACCTTCTCCCCTGACCCTGGGAAGAGCTCGGCCTCAGTGGTAGTTGTTCCCTGCGTTTCAGAGACCTTCCGTTTGACGGGACTCGGTGGGTGCTGTAGGGATGCAGCTACCTTACACGCCCTAAACACCACTCGCTCCACAACTGGGGGCAGTAGTGAGGGCAGCGGTGCTGAGGGAAGAAGGAAGGAGCAGCTGTGCCTCCTGGAGGAGCTTCATGGACAAGTTAGGCCACGGCCTTATGTCCTCCAGATGGTTTGGCTGAAATTGGCTGTCCATTCTCCTCCTTTCCCACACACACACACACACACACACACACACACACAACCAGGAACCGTTGGCTAACGTGGCTCAGGTTCTACCAAACTCACAGTCTCACACACACACACTCACACCCACCCATAAACAAGCACATAGTTCCCAGATTCCCAGATTTGGGGATACGCTTTCCCTCGCCTCCAGAATTCTGAACTCAGAAGGAATTTCAGGGCGTTTTCGTTAAAATTCAGGCAGTTTGGTTTCTGTCTCTGGGAGAGCAGCCCCTCCTGTTTCCGGGGCTCACAGAAGCAGAATTCCAAAAACAGGGGAGCAGGTCAGCTCCTAGCGGGCCGTGAGGCCACCCAGTCCTCTGCTGGGGCCAAGCACATGGCCCTTGGCCCACGTGTGCGCCGGTCTCCTCTCTGCTCGCGTGAGGGAGCACACCCGCTAGCTCACGCATACCCTAATTCACAAAGTCCTGCCTACACACGGGTGCACACCAAGCAACTGCAGAGCATAGACGGAGCCTTCGTGCACCACGTCCCTCCCTCCCCGTTGTGTATACATGTGCCAAAATGGTGCACGGGCCAGCGTGCGGAGCCCGTGCCCACCAGCGCACACACGTGCACAGACGAGCTGGCGCGCACGGGCACACCGGTGACGTCAGCCCCCAACCGCGGGCCTCCAGCCTGAGGTCCTGGCGGTACAGGGATGGCTGGGCACCTGCCTGCAGCCAAGACCTTCTCGCTCCTAGGAGTGGAGCCTCTCTGGCCTCTGGCCCTTTAAACATACATTTGAAGTCCCGTCTCTCCAATAATTCAGCCAAGGCATCAGCCAAAAGGGCACACTCTCCTTTCCTCATCTTCAGGAGTAGGAGAAGGAAGGAGACAGGGGAGAGAGTAGATTAATTGGCCCTGGAACGTGAGGCAGGGATTGTGTAAGCCCGGGCTGCCAGGGAAGCAGGGGTGGGGGCACCTCTTATCTCCTTCTGTCCTTTACTTGTCACGCTCTGCCAAGGACCTCACGCACATCTTCACAGGAAGGGCGGCCTCTCTGTCCAGTCAATGCCTGAAAATGGCCCGGCGTCCGCCCTGCCTCCACCACTCTTGTCCCCAGCAATAGCAGCCAACCAAAACCTTAGACTGACTTCAGGCCAGGCCTGAGCAGCTCACTCTGCCCGGTGGCTCGTGTGGCCCTGAAGGGTCACTTGGCAAAGCAGGTTTTGTCTTGGTTGCCTAGAGGTTAGGCCTGGGCAGGATGAAGCCAGAAACTAGTCTGTAAGTGGAGTCACATTCCCTCTGGTCGGTCTCAGATGAAGAGTCCTGGCATCTGTGACTCCTGTCCCCCTCCCTTCACACCTGTCAGCTCCCCACTCTCTTCTCTCTGCCCCTGGCTGTGAGCTGTCCAGGAGGCGGGCGGGCAGAAGGCTGTCGGCCCATACTCTCCACTTCTGGTCCTTCTAGGAGGTAGCTCCCACCCTAGGCCTTCTGAACCTCCGTGGCAGGGCCGGGGCTAGGCCTGCCTGGCCCCATAGGATACCCTCCAGTGGGCCCTGGTGTGGGAGGGCTCAGCAGGCAGAAACAGCTCAGCACGAAGAGTTTGCTTGCAACTTGGCTGTCCCACAGTGCAGCCTCCTATGCAGGGACCAGGGCCCCACCCCAGGAGCATCCCCAAGGGACTGTGATGCCCTACAGATTCCAACCGACTCTAACACTCTGAGTCGCCTCCGGGATCCCACTGGCCCTCAGTGAGGATCAGTGCATCGCATCTGGAGGGGACTCCCCTCCCCCCACCCTACTACCTGCCACCAACCCCAGCTTCCAGAACCACTCAGCCAGGGGGCAGGAGGCACTTTCGGTCCAGTCCTCTCTAAAAGCTGGCGGGAAAGTGTTTGTTCACATGGGAAATTACATCTCTAGAGAGAGCCACGCTCCCCAGTACATAAGATATGTAGGTCAGGCTCCAGGCTCCTTCTGCATGACTGCCCCTCGGATATCTGAGGAGAGTCAGCAGGCCAGGCCCCCACCGGATCCCCCTGAGCCTTCACTTACAGTCCATCAGCTGTACGTGTACGGAGCCCTGGGTGCACGGGGTGCCATGGTGAATGGGACAGAGGTCTCCTGCCAACTGATTAGCAGGGCCCAGGCAAGACTAGGATATGACTACTGTGGTTTCCGAACAGATCCCCCGACTCCCTCAATCAGTGTCCTCCACCCAAGAGAGATGAAGGCCTCTTCCAAGCCCAGCTGGGCGCAGTGCTTTGCGGGGCCTGGGGTGGGTGTGGCAGGGACAGAGACAGCCACAGCCACACAGACCAGAGAGCAGGAAGCAATGGGGATCTTGCAGTAGGAAGACTGGAGTATGGGATACCTCCAACAAGGCCAGTGTTGGGGGACGAGTGTGTACGGGGCTTACCTGGGCCTGAATCCAGACCCTCATACTTACTAGCTGTGGCCAGTGGACAAGTGAGCTGGATGGGCTGATCCATCCGTGGGAATACTGACAAGACCTGCTTGAAGTATCATCAGGAATGCCAGCAACATATCACCTATCGCGCCACTCATATGTACTTGGGACTCAATAAAGGGGAGGCCCAGGAATTCGAGGAAGGGTCAGGGGAGACGAGCCTGGAGCCTGGGTCTTCCAAACTCTTCCTCCATGTCTAGAAAACAAGAAGAATCCTAAAGTGTGTTGATGCTTTCCGATCTGCCAAACCTAGGTGGAGCCTCCAAGCCCCCTCCTCGCACATCAAGCCCCCTTGGGAGAATCATCTCTTCATTTTTTCCATGAGAAACATGTGCTTAGGACAGATGAGAAGCAGCCAGCATGGGAAGGGCATGTTGAGATGCGAGATTCTTCTGTACCTGCGTTCATAGGAAAGCTGGCCCCTGCGTTACATCCCTTGAACGTTCCCCCGGAAGGGTTGACATGTGGCTTGGGGTCTTCCTGAGACAAAGGCAGTGGCTTCAGCTCAACAAAAGAGGCTTCCCGTAGGATAGGCATCTTACACATAACTCTTACCCTGCCTGGATGACATTTCAGTGCATGGTCCTGCTTATTAATAAAAACAAAGGAACCGCCATTCTTCCGGAGGCCATTAGTCGAAGAGCAGAAGGTCCTGTAAGCGGGGAAGGAGAACAGGAGGGAGATGCGGACAAGGGAAGGTGGATGGAGCTAGTGTGCCAGAGATCAGGGTCTTTCCCAAGTTCTACTTCCTGCCCTCCAGCTGGACCCCAGTCCCTTCCCCTCACCGAGACTGCAGGCCGAGCCTCGGTACACGCGGGGATGTCGGTGTAAGCAGGCCTTTAAAAAAATCCTTTTCTTTCAAATCAATGTAAAAATATTCTGCGGTGCAGAGCAGATTTGATTAAAAAGGGAAAAGGTTGCCTGAAATATGCCCCCCCAAAAATTGAGCTAATGGGAATCTCATTCATTATTTAATCTCCTGCTTATCAGAACAGGACCAAAATGGAATCTAATATGGCATATGCACAGTGTTGTCCTGGAGAGCAGACAGAAGGTAAGGGGCAGGAGGAGGGAGAGGCGGATAAAGGCTTGCCATTTCACTTCAGATATTAAACCGGGCTACAGGCTTGGAATCAGATTAATAGCGGGAGTGGAGCTGAAAATCCCAGTAAAGGTGTGCGGCGTGTGTAGACAGACGCGCACACACGCACACACATTGACCTGGTATCCACACTTGTGCATTCCCCTGTGCGTCACAGGCTGTTGCACTCCTGGGCTTTATTAGATACAAATAAAATACGTCCTCACCGGCCGCAGCCCACGGGACTGCGAGACCGTGGATGGCGGGGCGGCACCGTGTCCTGCTCGCTTCATGCTGGGCTGGCGAACCTGCGGGGCTGCAAAGAGGGCCTGCCCCGCAGGACCCGGACACATGCTCTGCGACACCGTCTCTGGAGGGAGGCTGGGGACAGGGACGACTGCCCAGAGTGCCTGTGTGTCCAACTTTATACCGAATAGTGGGACCTCTAATCCCCATAGCAACTCCGGGACAGTATCATCATCCCTGTCTGTCCCCCCCTAAGATTCCTGTTCTTTCCCCTCGACCGCACACTCTCCTTCAAGTGTATCAACACGAGGCCTGCCATTCCGCTTTGCACAGAGATGAACTGATAAGCAGCCCAGCGGCGGCTCTCCCAGATTTCCATTTTGTTCAGACTGTTCCTTTTTACCACCTCCCAGCCACGCCCACCTCACGGCCTGCATCTCCTCCCCTCCCACTCCATGACCCCTTTCCTGGCCTCTCTTCCCAAGACGCACCTTACACCTCCCCTCCCCGGCCGGCGCTCCCCGAAATCCACAGGCTGAGCACCTGCTGAATACAAAGCCTGGAGGGTCCTATGCTCACATGCGGCATGGGAGCCAAGACTGGGTTTTCCTGTTCTTCAACCCCAACTCCTGAGGGAGCATCTGAGGGAATGTTTTCTCCGTTCAAATGCTTTGTGGCGCTGGTGACAGATGGGTTGGGTATGTTGGGACAATTTCTCAGCAAACAGCCACCTTCCAGGTTGTCTGTCTGATAACATGCAGATTGTTGGTGGTCTCACGTACCAGGCTCCCGATGTCCAGCATCCCGTCCACCCCCCTCTCCTTGCCATCCCATTCCCAGTAGACCCATTGCACAGGATGGTCAGCCTAGGCCAGGAGAATGGGGACGAATGTGGGAGACAAACGATTCTTTTTAATAAGAATGGGTGATTCCAGGGAGCCATCATGTGGGTTTAAGCTGGGATACCTCCCTCCTCTTGGTCCCTCTGACCAAACCTGGACTGGGGTGTGGTAGAGACAGGCGTGGGGTAAGATGGGCATTGCCCGACCTGCTAACTTCTTTCCTTCCTTTAATGCCAATCAGGGACAGCTCTCCCTAACTCTCATCTTCTTTGATATTCAACTTGAGCGGTAGGGGAGTTAAAAAAAAAAAAAAAAAAAACAGAGCAGGGCACCAAACCACCTACAAAACAACTCAGCAAGGCAGTTTCTCTAGCAAACCTGCGTCTTATATCTTCCGTGACAAAAAGATTTATAGCAATTTTTTATTAAAAAAGAGAGAGAGAGAGAGAGCTGCAGATAATCAGATCTGAGAAGCAGAAATGGGAACGGGGTGGGGGGTGTTATTCGTGTAAGTTATTTTAAAATATATGTTAGGTGCGTGATGGATTTTTCCAACGCCCGGCTGGAGGAGGGCCACAGCAACTCCCCCTCAACCCGATGCCTGGCCTAACGTGATGGAAATGATGTGTGAAGAGGAAGGGCAGGGAGGGATGGGGGCTCCAGAAAGGCAGGAGGTAGCTGGTATTTGGCAGGAGCGCGCCCTCCTCACTCAGGCTCTGACCCCAGGACCCAGCAGCAGCCCACAGTCCTCTTCCCTCAACAGGTAGCGAGGGATTCTTGCCTCCTTGTATAGGGAAGGACACAGCACAGGCTCCTAAAGCTGGAAGCAACCTTAGGACGGTACCTCCCCACCCCCCTGGCCTCCCGGCCCCACCAAGCCCAGTGTTAAGCTCTTAACTCGGTTTCCTAGATGAAGTAAATGATGGTTATAAAGAGAAAGGCTCACTCCGCATTTTGAAACATAGAGATGAGACTCGTTGGTCTCAGTGGTAAGATATACACACCTCCATCCCCCTTCTCAGAGGCCTCTGGGTCTCTAGGCCCCAGGGCAGAACCCCTTTCCTGGGCTAAAGGCAGGTACTTGTAAGCCTGCCCCATAGAAAGGACTGGGGCCTGGCTCAGAATGGGCAGAGTTGGTGGGATGGGTTGCCTGGCCCCAGGGCAGGGCACCTGTGTACTGAGGTCTGAACCAGCATGCGGGGGGCGGGGGGAGGGGGAAAGATAGGTCATCTTCATGAACACACCCCCTCCCGAGGACATTCCTCTCGCACAGGGAAGCCCAATCCTTTGGGACCCCCAGACGACCCTGTATGATGACTGCCTTCCACTGTTAGTGAAAAGGACATGAAGCGGGGGTGGGGCAGGGGAGGGAGGAACTGTCCAGAAAACAGGTCCTATGAGGAATAGCTGGAGGAACCAGGATGTAAAGAAAAGGACGCTGGGGAGCTGTGAGGCCTGCCTTCAGACACCGGCCCAGCCAGTTCAGAGCAAAGAGCAATCCCCGTGGGCCAAAGGGCTGCGTGCAGGGGCTGGGGGCCCGGATAGGCATTATAAGGAGGATTTTTGGTTGCACAAATAGAAAAGACATTTTAGAGGGTGGAGAGGAATGGAATGCAGGAGGAAGCATGGTGCAAGGGATAAGCAATGTCTACCCCAAAATTCAGTACTACTGTACGACTGTGCTGTGTCAGCCACCAAGGCAGACGCACAGGGAAGATGCTAGAAGGAGATGTGTTTCCAGACGCCCTAGACGGCACCATTAAAACACTATGCCTCCTCACTGGCCTTGGCTGTCAGGTGCACGTCATCCCATTTGTCTGAGCCTTCTCGGATACCTCCGAGGCCTCTGTGAGCTGAACTTCCCCAGAGCCAGAGCGTGTCTGTCAAGGGAAGGGTCTGAGCGATGCCCAGGTGTAAGCACTACCCAGGTGTGAGAGTGCCTGAGGCTCCAGGAGGATTCTGGGCATCCAGCTGTGTGCAAGTCCCATCGGGGACAGCCGGCTCCCCACGTAGCCTTCCCCATCTCCCCTCCCAGGCCCCATCCAGCCTCTTTGTCAGCCAGTTAATCGTCCGCAAACAAAATCTTAAATAACTCCAGAGTTGTTCCGCTCAAAGGAGGCCAGGTGATTTCTTTGGGAAAGGGAGGCCTCCGTCTCTGTGGGGGAAGGTCCGGAGAGCAAAGAAGTCTCCCGCTATGTGGCTGAGACCCTCTGCTTCTCCTCGGGTGGTGAACCAGCCCCAAGCTGGGCAAGGAGGTGCTGGGCTCAGGGGACGTCCACAGACACGTGCCTTGATGTCTCCAGGCAGAGTCGGAGCTGTCCTGTCTGTGAAGGCCAGCTGGTTACACCTGCTCACGGTGCTGCTGGGGGAGGAACTGAGAGGAGGCATGTGGATGCCTGACCAGGCCCTGGGACAGAGTAAAGACTGAGTGGACAATGGTCCAGATCCCAACTGAGGTGGAAGATGCTGGCTCTGAACCATCCGGGCTGCCTGGTGAGGGTTCTGCCTCCTGGACAGATGGCCTCACAGGGGGGCGAGGCCAGACATTGACACCTAGCGCCGGGGTGGGGGAGCGGGTCTCTGAGAACAGGAAATGAGGACTGGGGCCAAATCTGGGGGAATCTGTGTAACTGAGACCTTCTCAGAAGAGACGATGATGGCCTATCTCTTAAGAGCAGCCCTGGCTCAGAAGATCCACGTGCTTCCATCCCTGTTGTAGTGTCTGTCTGTCTGTCTTACACGCACGCCCCAGCACACATCATGTGAACATGCACGTATGGAAATGCTGACATGTGTCACTCACACTCCTGCCCCGTGCTGCTGCTCCGCCACGAGAGAACACCAGTTAGCATCCGCTCTCACAGGTCACCCCCGCTGGCGCTGTCACACCCTGTCACAAGCTCCGTGTCTCAGCCCTGCATCTAGAGGGCTGCACACCCAGCCATGCACAGTGGGGCCAGGCCTTACCCCTCTGCACACTCACACACCCGCACGACGCACGACTGCCACGGTCCCCATGTCACACCATGTCCCACGGTGTCCTATGGCGCCACACGTGAACACTGTCCATCCCTCCACTCCAGCCATTTGTCCCCAGCCCTTCTCGTGGGTCTTGCTGGACTGGGGGAGGGGTGTGGAGAACAGCAGGAGAGGGGGTGGCCTCGCCTTCGTGGAGGGTGACTCCTCGCGTTATTTTTAAATCTTCCCCTCATCTGCTAAATGAGGCTTTCGCTCAGCTCCTCTCACGGCCGGGGGGCGGGGAGCCAGTGGCCTGACAGATGCTTAAGAAATTACGGGTGAAACGTGCTGACTCAGGCCTGAATTACTTGCTGTCCCGGGACTGTATTTAGTGCAATAGGCGCGGCTGGCTAGCTCGCCCACCCTCCTCCCTTACCTTCCTCTTCTTCCTCTCTGCCTCCCCCATTTCTGCCTCTGTCCCTCTCCTCTCCCTCTCCCTCTCACTCCTCACCCTGGCTGTCTCAGCCCCAGCATCTTTCTCTACCCTCCGCCCTCCCTTCCTGGGTACCCTTCATGCTCCCAGCCCCCCTGCCCGGGGAGGGGCCGTCCCCACAGAGCTGCGGGAAGGGTGTGGGTGTGGGAGCCTGTGTGCGCTGGAGGGGGGGACGTGAGGATGAGGCTGGAGTGAGGGACAAGCCAGAGAAGGCTCCATGGAGGAGGCGCACTTGAAAGAGCCCATATGGACCTTGAACTTGGTAGGTGGTAGAAGGTCCCTGGGCTGCCCAGAGGACAAAGAGCAGCCTTCCCTGCTCCCAGGGCAGAATAGATGGAGTACTGGGGATGATAGGGCAGTTCTGTTCCAGGGAAGGAGGACCATTCTGAATTTTAGAAGTTCCCTTAGACATGGATTTTGGTTGTTTTTTGCTTATTTATTGTCTTTCCTCTTCACCTTCTCACCACCCAGACCCTCGCTCTTTGCTGAAAGAATGACAAGAGTTTCTACCCCCAGCTTGTCCCACACCCACATTCCATCTGCCACCTCTGAGCTAGGAGGACTGGGGACAGGGCCTCCTGCTAAAAACACAGAAGAGAAGGATGGTTGATCCCCGGGAGGCCTGGGCAGCAGGGGTCGTCAGAGCAGGGGCAGCTCAGTGGCCCGGAGAGGGAGGGTCATGGGATGTGGGGAGCCGGGCGTACATTCCAGGTAGGTCCAGTGGAAGGAGTGTTTAGAAGCGGGAGCAAGCATCCTGGGGCCCAGATGCCTCTTCTCCATGCAACCTTAGAGAGGGATGGAAATTAAGCTTGAATGCAGATTAAATGGTTCGAACACACACTGAGACACTCACCTCAGGCAGCCTCCTTGCCCTTTCCTAGTGGAGTCCTCTGTTCCATGGCCTCGGCACCAGAATTGGCTGGTCCCCTCCTGGTGGCCCCGGAGGCCAAAAAGGAAGCCCAGAGCCAGGGAGTCCAGAGGCCTACAGACTGAATGGGGGAGACTGAGGTCCAGAGAGGTGCAGCGATTTGTCCCAGACCACCAGCCAACTGTGGCAAACTTGCAGTTAGGTTTTAAGGCCAGACAGCCTCAAGGAGACAGCAGGACATGGCTAGGGAGTGACACACCTGGACGGAGAGGAAGACCTGGGATCTGGCTTGGCTTCCTTAAGGATCACTGCAGGTCCCTGGTCAAGCCAACTGGAGGCTTGAAGTGCAATGTCCCCATCTCAGTACTGGGTGACCTCCTACAGTGCCCAGGGAGATGACTAGCAGCCTGGTGTGAGCGTGGCTAGGTGGCAAAGATGCCGAATCGTTTCCTCCTCTATCTCCTTGTTTATCTACAAGCACCTTACAGGGCTTTCTGGCCCATACTAGTGCCAGGGAACCTGCATCCCTGTCACATGGGGCCCAGAGCAGGGCCTGAGCTGGGCCCCGAGTCTCACTGGCTGAAGGGTCTTGGATAAGACTTGAATACTCCCTGACCATGCTGTCTAGAGAATGGTTTTCTGGGACTGTTCTGAGGACTCAGTGAGTCAATGCCCGGACCACACTGGACCTGTGACCAGCACTTGGCCAACATGAATTAGTATTAGCACTTACGATGGCCCAGGTCCCGCCGAAAGCCTGTGTCCTGAGGCATTCCCCAACCAGTACTGCCTCGTCTTCCCACGATGCTGCTTTGCTCGACGGGAGCCCAGGATGAGGCCTTCAAACTGTAGGTGCTTGCTGGGCTGCCAGATACAGTCAACCATGCAAAAAGGTCCACCATCTGGCTTTGTGGTTCAACTCGAAAGGAAGGAATGGCTTAGTGGGGGAAGGGAAGTTTCAGTGACCTCTTCCCCATTTCATCATTTTCTTCCTCGAGTGGAGAAGACACACCTAGGGCCTGGGGCCTAGCAGGGGCCCCAGTGAAGCCCAAGCATCCCAGTGACTAGTCAAAGCCTCTGCCAGGCCCCCACCCCACAGCCTCTGCGAATCAGTGGAACCCAGCAGAAGTGCTTGAGGAAGGGTCCCCACACCGACCCCTGCCTGGAGCCAACCCCGGGGCCCCCAGGCAGACCCAGCCCTGCACAGAGATGGCCCAGGACCCACTGCAGTGAAGCTATTCCCGCAACGAAACACAAATCAGCCGCCCTCGGCCCTGCCATTTGCCAGAACCAAATTCATGAGCCTCTGATAAATAATTCAGGCTTCTCCATCTGTGGAAAAGTTGGATTTGGCCTAATTTCTCTCATAAACAAAGCACATCATCTGCTCAGAACAATAAAATAGACACCAGTCAAATTAAAAAATATATATATAGCCCAGTAAACCTCCTCCCCTCAGAGTCTAGGATCATGAAATCCAGGTTGCCTTTAGGAGTCTGGGGGGGCAGGGTCAACTGAGAGCACGGCGTGGCCAGGAAACAGGAGCACATATGTAAGACCAATGGATACGCCCAACTCCCAATGAGACCCTGCTTACTGAAGTCGGCCCTTTGATTCGTTTCTAGGTAGTATTTGCTGAAAGCCACAATCACCCTTCTTTGAGGTATCTTTGAGAAGAGGATCAGTCAGAGTTCTCCAGAGAAACAGAACCAATGGGAGACAGAGACACACACACTCACACGCTGACATATGTAATCTAGATCAGCACCTACTAGAAGTATCTCTATACACACATATATCTGATCTACATTAATACGTAAGCATGTAGATACACACATGTATAATACCTATTTAATATGTATTCAAAGATTCGTTTCAAGGAATTGGCTCCGATAATTCTGAAATCCGACGGGCAGACTAGAAACTCATGCAGAAGCTGATGCCTCTGTCTTAAGGTGGAATTTCTTCTTCCTCCGGGAAACCTCCGTTTGCTTTGAAGGCCTTTCCACTGATGGGATGAGGCCCACCTACCTAATGGAGAATAATCTCTTTTACTTAAAGTCAATTTATGTCGATGTTACCCACAGCTTCAAAATTCTGTCCTAGTGTTTGGTTGATTAACTGGGTGCTGTCGTCTAACCAAGCTAACACAAAAACCCTACCACCTCACCAGATTTGCCTCTGGCATCTGCTTGGCATCTCAGGCCCCCAACCAACCTACATCAGTGAGGCTCCCCTGCAGGGGCGGAAAGCAAAGCATCAGGGAACGTTTGAGCCCGGCGTTACGGGGCCCTGCGGAGCATGTGATTGGGGAAAATGAAGCTCAGAGTGCTAAACTGGTTTGCCCAAGGTCATGCAGCTGGTTAGGTGGGGGGGGGGCGTGTGTGGATCTCAATTTCCGCTCAGGTCATGATCTCAGGTGAGGGTTGTAAGATCAAGCCCCGCGTCAGGCTCTGTGCTCAGCGGGAGTCTGCTTGAGATTCTCTCCCTTTCCTTTTGCCCCTCCTCCCCACTCGCACGCACTCTCTCTTTCTCTCTCAAATAAATAAATACATCTTTTAAAAAAGAAAAGAAGAAAGAAAAGCATGGGGAGCAGCAAACGCTCCAAGGGCGTGCCGGTGTGTCACACACCAGCCCTGGGCGAGTGGACGCTGACCGGTGGGTCTCGGGCGCCAGTTTTGGTTGTCTGGGACCTTCTGGACCGACTGTTGTCCAGCTGTTTGTAAAAACCTCCACCGAATGCCTGGCATCCCGCTGGGGATTAGGTAGTTCTGAGGGTGAATTATTGTCCTGTGCTTTCGTCAGCTCGGGTGCCCTATCGCCCGGCACAGTGTGGCTAGAATCCGGGCCCCATCAGTGCGGAGCTGAAAGAGGCATCTAGAATGTAAGGAGGAGCAGGCCTTCCCGCTCAGTGTAAGGCGGGAGAGTCCTGCGCGACGAAGCACGCGCGTGTGATGTGTGGACCGTCTGCGAGGTCTTAGCCCCCTGAGGGGATGTCGTTGAGGGCGAGGGGACTTGGCAGGAAAAGGAATCCGTCCAAGATGACCAGACGCCTGGTGGCTGCTCAGGTGACTGCAAGCACGTGCTCTTCTCCTCCAGCCCACCTCTCCCGTGAATCCTCACTCCACGCAGTACCCGTGGCTCCTCTCCACCTCCCTGTGCCCTTGGGAGGACCCCTGCAGGCGAGGGAACCCGGGGAGATGGAGGGAACTGGCACAGCCTTGTCTCAGCAGGAGGCCCTCTGGGGGCGCAGCTGCCCCCCTCCGGGACCACAGCAAGGAGCCTCCTCCCATCAATCCTGGGCCGGCTTCTTCCTTGAGGCAGACAGCAGTCTGCTCCCGACCGCACTCAGAGCCCAGAGCCAGGCCATGGAGAAGGGGCGGCGGCAGTGTTGGGAGGATTCTTTCTCAGCAAAAGTCATTCTCTGAGCTAGAGCGGTTCCCCCGCTCTGCGATGCACCAGCCCAGCCTCCAGGGCAGGATTTTCACCATCATGCCATTTCCCAGCCCCCACGCCCTTCTCACCTCCAAACTTCAGATGAGGAAGCAATTTGGCCAGGCTGTTATTAGAAGGGAAGGAAAGGCAGGCTCGGTGGCCATAAAAGCCATCCCCACCTCCCAGCAGCGGGGGCCTGCTGCTCCGTCCCTCACCCCGCATGCTCCTCCCGACGCACCTGCCCTTCACACTGGCATAGGCTCAGGGCCCCTTTACAGCCCTGCTGCTGGGCCCAGGCCTGGGCAGGGAGGGACCAGACAGAGGGCACAGCCCATAATCAGGACAGAGGGCAGGGAGGAGCCCCTGCTTCAAAGGGCAGAGCCAACTTTGTATCAGAACGAAACATAGCCAAGGAGCTCATGGGGTCAGGGCTCAGAGGCAGACCTGGCTTCCGGTCCTAGCTTGGCTTCACCCCAGCTAAGACTGGACCTTTTCCCTGATTAAAAAAAAAAAAAAAAAAAAAGCCAGCAATACCTGCCTTGGAGGTTCTTACACAGTCATGATTTACAAACACAGAGAGCACCATAAACCAGGACACGTTCCTGGACCAAGCAGGGATTACCTGCCCCGGATCTGGTTTCAGGGCAGCCTGACGCCTGCAGCGCAGGAGGAAGTGGCCAGAAGTGCCCCCCACCCCCATGCTCAGACTCCCCGCGTCTCCCAGCCCATGCCCTCAGCCTGCAGACGAGAAAACCAAAGCCTAGAAAGGGCAGGAGGCCCTCCTACCCTCCCAGGGCCACCTGCCGCTCCCACCCCAGACCCCCTGCGGTCCTTCCTCGCCCCCTTTAGATTGGACAGTACTGAAGGGCAGGGACTGTACCTTGGCCAGCCCAGCCCCAGGCATGCCACAGAGCCCAGCAAATCTCCCTGAGCAAATGGAGGGGCTGCCAAGACTCCCTGAGCACGAATGCACCCTAGGCTCTCTGACGGAGAACAAGAGGCCCAGAGGGCAGTCACTGCAGGGAGCTCAGAGAGCCGAGGGCCACAGCTGAGCCTTGAGCCCTGAGCAGCTTCAGCAGAGGAGCAAGCTGCAGGCCTGGCGCCATGTGGAAGGGGTCAGAGCTTGCGGGCAGCGAGGGCTGACAGGGGCAGTAGCAAGGGGCGGTGCCCTGAGCTCCCGTCGGCAGGGGCCCCCACACTCACCTCCCACTGGGTCCTGTGAGGCCCAGCGTCCAGCTGCCAGAGCAGGCGGGCACACCGGTGGCACAGCCAAAATGAAGACATCCGGCCTCGAGGCTGTACCTTCTGAGACGGAATCCTGGCTCTTGCGACTTTAATTAAGAAAAACAAAAGACATGAGCAGAGCAGGGTGAGCCTGCCCGGGAGCTGCCCAGGGAGGTGGAAGGGATGGGTTCTTGGCTTCCTCGAGGAGGGCTGTCAGCAAGGAACACTTGATGGTTTTGTGCTGCCGTCAGGGAGACTGAGGTCACAGGTTCACACTCCACGTGTGGGGGAAAGAGCCCAAATTACCTGTCTCAGCCTGACCCCAACCACGGCCTCAAAGGGAGCCCGGCTCTATCCAGCCACCTGAGTCACCCAGGCTCTCACACAAGGGCAGTGGCAGGACCGGGCTGCTGCACTCACTCAGCCACAGTTTGCTGAGCACCTACTAAGCCCGAGTCAGTGCCCGGGACACAGTAGCGAGCCATGCGTGCTCTCGCAGCTGCTGGCTCCGCCACTTTACAAGTAACTCCTGCTCTTACAGCTGTTCTCATTGGTCTCTTGTAATTCTTTTCAAAGCCTGGTCACATCCATCCTCTTGAAGCATGTCCTCAAGAGCCAAAATTTACAGGTGGGGAAAGGGCAGCCCGGCTAGGACAAGAATTTGCGTCTCCTCTTGTAACCACAGCTTTGCGGAGCCTGGTAGCCATGCTGTATGGGCACGGGGCTGGCGGGTTGCACCTGTGGGGCTGCAAGGGGAAACTGAGGCCAGGCGTCACCGGGGCAAGGGAGTGGGGGAGTGGAGTGAGATGGTGGGGAGATGGGGGGTAGCTTCCAGCCCCACTTGGCCGGGTCCTGAGGGAACAGAAGGGGTCAGGGGCCTTGTCCTTGTGGCCACGTGGAGAGAAGGAACTCACCCTCACAAACAGGAAGGGACCATAACCTGGAACTGTGGGCTGGACTCACCTGCATAGACAAGAACCAGGAGAGGGATCAGAAGGAGGAAGTGTGACCGGCAGATATTCCGGGGACGTGTGAGAGGAAATTGCTGGGGTCCATGAAGGGAATGAGGCAAGAGGGGAGCACCACATGGGTTGGGGCCAGGGGTAACTTGTATCCCAGGCCGGGAGTTCGCGCTGGGCACTTTGGGCTGTGGAGAGCTCTGAAGGCAGAGCGTCTCGACGCCGGCCTCCTTTCTCATCTGGTGGGAGCACCGTGCAGGGGCTGCAGAACTCGGTCTGGTGCCGGCGTCTGCTGTTGGGAGCCCTCAAGCCTGGGCAGGCAGAGCTGACCCCAGCCAACCCAGAGGTCAGTTGGGTTGGCCTTCAGCTCCCGCACCAGCTGAAGGAGGCTTGCTCCCAGGCTGGAGACCTCCAGGCAACACAGCCACACTTGGAGATGGGGACCCTTTGCTGACCGGCCTCTCAGGGGACGTGATATTTTACAAGGGGAGCCCAGAGAGGGGGTTCTAGTCCCAAAATGATGAATTGCTTGTGATCAAAACCAAACACTATCCATAACTTCCTCAACAGAAGCAAAATCAGGGCGCCTGCTTGGCTCAGTCATTAAGCGTCTGCCTTCGGCTCAGGTCATGATCCCAGGGTCCTGGAATTGAGCTCCATATCAGGCTCCCTGCTCAGCCGGGAAGCCTGCTTCTCCCCCATACTCTACTCCGCCTGCTTGTGTCCCCTCTCTGTCTCTCTCTCCACCTATTGTGCTTAAAACACAGGGCGCAGTTACCAGAAGGGTGGAGAGGACTGACGGCAGCTCGCGCTTCCAAGAACTACCTGTAAGCTCAGGATGGACCCTGTCTGTTCCTTCACGGGCAGCCCAGCCCGCTCAGGGCCCGGCAATGCTCCGCTGAGTGCAGGGGTGCAGGAGGGGACCAGCCATGGGAGCCACACACCACTGTCCTTGCTGAGGCCCTGTGCGACAGGGAGCAGACGCCCTCCTGCCCCTGTCGCTGGGCCTGCGGGCGGGGGGGCGCGGTGAGACAGTGTGCAAGGCCAGGTGGATGTGGTAACGTCCCTTGCATGGGGCTGTAGGGCCGTTTTCCCTGATAGAAGAAAACTCATCTAGGTGGGTTTGGGGGACTGGAGTTTGGGGGTTATCTGGGAGCAGGATTGGAGGCACTGGGAGAGGGCTCACTTCAGGTCATGCCCTGAACATGGCAGAGAGGCTGAAGAATGAGGGGCCACCAGACAGGCAGTGGGAGAGGTAATGCTGGGGGCCCCCATATGGCCCAGATGCTAGAAAGTAACCCCCCCCCCCCGTGGCCAGAGCATGGGTAGGTCAGGAGGTCCACTGTGGGGAAATGGGGAGCAGACACTTGGGGCCTGCAGATAGCAAACACTTCTGGACTGGCATCCCCTCGGGGGCTCTTCTGTCCTCCCCTGCCTTGGCCCCTCTGCACCCCTCCTTCTTCAGATGCTGGGACTGCCGAGAGAGGACCCTGGCATAGCATTATTAAGACATCTGTGTCTTTAATAAAAAGTTACCCGTTGCTGGGCAGGGGAGAGACACAAGTCATTATGAATCAATTTAGCTCTGGCCAGCCATCTGCCCGGGCCTCAAGTGGGGGGAGCCAGATCAAGGCAAGGAGGGGCCTCTTGTGCTCCCCTCCTAGCCCAACCTTCCGGCTGGAGCACCATCAGAAAGGGACCCCAGCTGCCCACCAGGCACGGACTCTGGACCAAGAGCAGCCTGAGGTCGAGAGGTTGGGGAGCATCCCGCAAGCCTGGGGGATGCCTGTAGTGTCCCTCACCCACACGCCACCCCCCTCCCCCCCCCACTCCCGCCTGGTGTTGTGACCTGAGGACACAGGCCAGGTCTAGCGGCAAGGTGGTGGCATGGGACTGGGGTGGTGATGGGAGTGGCCGTCCAAGTCCGACCCCCATCCGTGCTCCTGCCCCCCATCCGTGCTCCGGCCCCTTATCCCCCCTCTAGCTTGCCCCTCAGCTCGTGCCACCCCGCCCCCGCCCCCCGCGCCTGGTCCTGACTGGGTGGCGGTGGACTCCCTGAGCCTCCGGCCAGGGTCACGGCTCTGTTGGTATGGAGGCAGGCCCGCCTGCTCCCCCGCGGCGCCCCCGCTGCCCAGCCCCCAGCATCTGCCTCGGGCCCCTCCTGCGGGTCCGGGGAGCCCATCACCGCCTGGAGGAGCGCGCCAGTTGTCGCTCGCACCCCACGGCCCCCGACAAGCTGGCAATTTGTTGTTGTTTGTCGAGTGCTTTTGTCATGCAAATCCCAGAGCCGGCCGCTGGCACCAAGCTGGGAGGAGGTGGGGTGTTTCTGCCTTTTTTTTCTCTTCCCTTAGCCTTTGCAGTTGGAATTGTTAGTGTTTAAAATTAAAGGGAAAAAAAGGCAGGCAAAAATATCACTTATTTAATTTCATTTGCTCTTCGTGTTTGCGGCTCCCCCCGTCCTCCCTTCCCCTTCAGAGATTGCCGAGGTCGAGGGTAGGGGGTGTTGGTGAGGAGGTGAAGGAATCTGTCTAGGGGGGCACTCCATCGCCAAGACAGACTCGGGCATCTGGGCTGCGGCACCGAGGTCCGACTCTAAAACCAACCCCCTGGCAATGGACCGCCCACCCTCCC
>LNAC01000197.1:757604-783640 GCA_002007465.1 Ailurus styani
CCTCTCTTTTTTTCGAAGTTCCCCGGTGGGTGGTTAGTGCAGCTGGTCTGGAGCCCACTGACCTAGTCCTTTGCGCTCGGTAGACCTCAGGGCCTTGCATGGGGGTGGCTCCCGGGGGGCCCAGGTGGTCAGAGGGTTGTCCTCCATGGGGCAAGGGGCCGTGAGTGGAGGGTTACTCAAGCCCACCCACAGGCCAGCAGACACTTATCCCTTGGCCTCCCCGCCCTCTTCCTCCCACCAGGACCCCTCTGCCACCCTGCCTCTCAGGTAGACTACTGTCCACTCTCCCCCGCTCCCCGTGACCCTCCCTACTGGGCACCCAGCTGAAACACTGCAGGGGAGGGCACCCAAGAGGTAGGGAAGGACTGTCTGCTCTGCTTTCAAATTTCCAGGTCCACCATCTTGAACTGAAGTCCAGGAAATGATCCCGGGAGGCGTCCGGCCAGCACCGCCACCTGTTGGCAGGGGCCCCAGGGGCCTGGCCCATTTTCAAACAAGGCAAAGCCAGACCCCAAGACTGCTGTTCTCTAGCTCAGAGCCCCAAGTCCCTGGGCATGATGTGTCTTGGCAGAAGAGTAGTGGAGAGGGGCCCTGTTGCAGCCAAGCTTTCCTTGAAGGCTTCCTGGAATTCCCTAGCACCCAGCACCGTACCCACAGAAAAGTTGACAGCCAAAGCAAGACCAGGAGGATGGGAGAAGCAGGGATCACACCTGGGGCAGGGAGAGTTGCAGGACACAGCAAGAGGAGGGAGGGACACAGTGTTTACCGAGGTGCACAGGCTGGGCTGCAGCAGGGTGGGGTGGGGGTGGCTGCAGCTAGGGAGGGAAGGACCACCAGATCAGGAAGGGGGCAGGGGCAGATTACAGAGGAAGGAAGACTGAGCAGATTCCGCAGGGGTCAGGGAGCCACAGGAGCTCCTGAGACAGAGATGGCCCCGAGAGAGAGACAGGATCTGGAGAAGTGGGAGGCTGCCAGGTCAGGAGAGGGCTGGCCTGGGGACTGTGCTGCGGGGAGGCGGGGAGGGCTAGAGACAGGAAGAGGAGGCAAGGCTGCCAGGGGTGCACTGCTGCAGTCCTCTGGCCATTCCAGGGGCCCTCTTCATTAAGAACCCTGTCTCTGCTCCCGACCAGCCTGCCTCCAAGTCTGGGCTCAGTAAAGGAAATTGATTACTTTCCATTGCAATTAACATCTGGTCCCGGGTCACATCGTTAGGATAATTTGTTACAGGAAAAGCAAAGGAACTAGCTACCAGGTAATAAAGTTCTCGTGGACCCAATTAAAGAGCCCTCTTCCAGCCCGAGCCCGAGGGGCTGGGATGGGCCAGAATCCTCCTGGCGGAGCCTGGGGCCCGGGAGATAGACGGTCATCAGACACAGATGTTCGGGGGTGAAAGAGCAGGGGAGCTTGGGCCCAGCCCCAGCCCTGCACGCCAGCTTCCGGTTCCCTGCCAGGGGGTGGACGGCATGACCGGGTGCTCTTCGGAGTGGTGTCTACCCTCCCACGGGCTCGGGTTCACGTCCTGGCCCCACCGTCTAGGAGAGCCATTTTCCTCTCAGTGCCTCGGTTTCCTCTCTACTTACAAGGTGGGGAGACAAAGCTATTGGAGGGCAGGGAGCCCTGGCTCTGTCGGGGTGACTGTGTCCCCATCCCGTGCCAGGGCCACAGCTCGGTCTGTGGGTGCCCTCCAGCGGGTGTCCCTGCTCCCCACTCAGGGGAAGCAGCTGCCTGCCCCGGGAGGGGACCCTGAGGGCTGTCCTGCCCGCTTTGTCTGTCAGTGCTTCTTTCCTTCGTTCTGCCAGCTCATCACTGAGCATTTTTGTAAAACCCCCCAAAGTTACCTTTGCGATTCATTTGTTTGCCAGGCGGGCAGATTTACGGCAGGTGTCTGTATAAATATTTATACTCTGCAGCAAGGAGGTTTTGGAGGACACACACACACACCCCTTGTCCCCCCACCACCACCCTGGACACAGCCAGCCCCGCCCCCCTGCCCAGGCCAGCTGCAGCTCATGGATGAGCTGTGGTCACTTGTGCACACACTCACCCTGAGAACATGCACCGAAGTCTGGACAGGCCCGCACCACAGACACGCCCGCATGCACCCTGTCATCCCGCTGGGCTGGGCCCCGTGCCACCAGCGTCCC
The DNA here is from genome assembly GCA_002007465.1 of Ailurus styani. Taxonomy (NCBI): domain Eukaryota; kingdom Metazoa; phylum Chordata; class Mammalia; order Carnivora; family Ailuridae; genus Ailurus; species Ailurus styani. The sequence goes on from LNAC01000197.1 coordinate 759,749, forward strand.
ACCAGACAGCAGCTCCCTCCATCTCAGGGGAGAGAAGGGGAGGAGAGGCCCCAGCTTGGAAAGACAGGGAGGGACCCAGGACTGCAGTGGCAGCAGAGACAAGGCGTGAGGTCAGGGCTGGGCAAGGACAGTGTTTCTCTGCTCTGGGCCTTCCTCCCATGAGGGGTTACCCTCTGCAAGAGAGGACACCGGGCAAGAAGGGACATGGTGGCCTTTCCGAGGCTTTAATGTCAGGATCGATTCAGAACAAGCCCAGGCCCGGAGACTTTGGGAGCACTGGGTGGGAGAGAGCCCCTCCCCATGTATGGCCAGGGGGCAAGACCCAGGGGAGACCCCGGCTTCGCACTAGCATGTCATGGTCAGCAGTTAGACCTTAGCAACCACCACTCCAGGCAGGGAGCCCCAGGATGGCCCGAGAAGGCGGAGACCAGAAGGGACTGGAAGAGTCAGGAGGCCTCCTGCAGAGTAAAGGAAGGTGGGTTCGGGCCCCCAGCCACGGAGGCCGGCCGGCACTGCAGATCAAAGTAGAGCCAAGGTGTGAGGGCGGGCCAGTGAGGGCCGGGCCTGCAGCTCAGGTGCCTGGCTGGGCAGAGGGCTCCCACCCCAACCACCTGCTTGCAAAATTAGTTCACTGACCTGTACCCTTCAAAATGGTTAAGATAGTAGCTTATGAGTACTTCCCTACAACTTAAAGTTTTTAAAAATAAAATGAAATCTTGCCATTGGGGAACTTAAAACAATAATAACAGGAGAAAGAAGAACAAAGAAAATGAGTCTGGTTGAGCCCACGTGCGGCTGGGCCAAAGCCCTCGGGGATGTGAGGTAGGCGCCCGCAGGGAGCTCCGGGCCCAGCTGCGGTTGGGAGCTCCTGGGCCCAGCGGTGGGAACAGCTGTCTCTCTAGCATTTAAATTGCTGTGGATGGGCGCCTGGGTGGCTCAGTGGGTTAAAGCCTCTGCTTTCGGCTCAGGTCATGATCTCAGCGTCCTGGGATCGAGGCCCGCATCGGGCTCTCTGCTCAGCGGGGAGCCTGCTTCCCCCCCTCTCTCTGCCTGCCTCTCTGCCTACTTGTAATCTCTCTCTCTGTGTCAAATGAATAAATAAATTCTTTAAAAAAAAAAAATTAAAAAAAAAAATAATTGCTGTGGATTTGGGTAAAGCGCACACTCCCAGCCCATTGCTCACCTCCCACATTATCTTCTCGAATTTTTCATTTGGAGAGAGCTGATGTATGGTGGCTCATCACTCCGCAGTATTATCATTCGATTAAAGCAGGCCTCTAACCCATGGCTGTACATCACCCAGCTGCCTGGGAGCCCGGCGCTGGCCTGAGGCTGCAGGGGGGGGGGGGGGGGGGGCCCCNGGCCTCTCCCGCCCACCAGCAACCTGGCAGGGGCCCGCATGCCCAGGACACCCCGCCTGCGCCCTTTGCACCTGGCTGGCATGGTGCCCCTGGGACGGCCAGTGCTGCTCCTCTCGGCTTGCCCGCGCCCACCCGTCCTGGCACCTCAGCTCTGCCCACTGATGCCCGCTTCCCTCGAGGCTGAGCCACCCTGTTCACCCTGGTGGGGGGGAGGTTGCTGGGACACAGCCAGTTCTGGGGCTCGGGGGCCCCGGGCACACTTCTGAGCCACGCTGTACCTCAGTTTCTTTATCTGCTAATCACTGGAAATACTGATCATCACGGTTACTATTACAATGTTTTTCGTTTCATCTAAGCTCCTCCAAGAGCAAGAGGCTCTGTCTTGCGCGTGTTTATTTCCCCCATGTAGCCCTCCGGGGTCTTGGGGAGGGGTCCGGGGATGATGCCGTCTGTGGTCAGTGGGTAAGTGGGGTGTCACCTGCTTCCACATGGCTCTGTCACCACTTACCAAGTGGGCTCCAACCCGGCTGCTGTCCGTTTGGGTTGCCTTGGCATCCCCATCTGTAAAATGGGAATCATCTTCTCCCAACGTAGCTCTCCGAACTGTTGTGAGCAGTAGAGGAGAGAGCCCATCAACACACCTGAAAGAGTGAACAGGGGAAGGGAGGGGAAGCAGTATCTGGGTGGGGGCGAATCTCCTTGGTTGGAACCTTCTGATAATTGGAGTTCTCACGGGTCTGCCGGCACACCCCCCGCTGCAGCCCACACCAGTCACTGGCTCAGGCAAGGCCCTCCCACGGAGACAATGCCACCCTTTCCGAGGCTCTGTTATCTACACTGTTTTTACCAAGCTCCAATGACACCCTTAAAAAGAAAGGAAGAAACATGTGCTTATGAGTGTCTGAACTGTGTCCATCCCCAGGCCGGTCCTGCGATCTCTCTGGCCCCAGAACCTTGTTCTCCTCTGGGCCCCTGAATCAGGTGGATGTCGCCATCATCCTCATTGATACCCCCAGGGCCTGGCACTGCTGGACGATGGCCCCAAATCCTCTCAGGCTCTGTTTTTATTCTCTCCTTGGCCAGCCTTTGGGTCACACACTGGGGGTAGCAGAGTGCCTCGACTCTTCCCTCCCACCTTGTGAGGCCCCAGGTCCTGGTAGCGAGATGATGCCTCTTCTCTTCCTTCCTCTCAATCCAGCAATGAACCAGGGAAGCCCACACTAGGACCCTGCATTGCCCAAGGGAGCGTCTCTACATGCAGATCATAGAAACCTCTAGCTGTTCAGTGTGAGGACCTGTACAGAAGGAAGGCTCTTTCCACCAGGAGAGCCACGGTCACAGTCCTGGAGAAAAGGGGGTGCTGGATGAAATGTCCACAGAAGCCTCACCCCCAGGAGGATCCATGCACATCCTCAGAAGCCAGGGCCCTGGGGCTTCTGGTCAGTAATCGGGCCCCCAGCACCCACAGAACACCCCCAGGACCTTGGCACCTTTTGAACTGCTCCAAGACTGGTACCACGAATTTTTCAGCTTTAACCGATATTTCTAGCCTATTTGTTGATGGAATTCTTGGTTAATGGTCTTTGAGGAATCGTGGCAAATGAGAATGAGGCTGTGAGTCCAAGAGAAGCACATGTAAGACTGACTTCCACCATAGAGAAAGGTGGTTCCAACAAACCGGGGACTGTGTGTCAGCACTCAGCAAGATTCTAGAATAGAGGGCATGCGGGTGCTTAGAGAAGGAAGTGGTGGTCCTCGGGGCCTACCAAGAAGCCAGGCAAGACAATTTATTTCCTCATTGACAGGTCATGTGACTTGAGTGACCCTCAGCAAGTTTTCTCATGAGGATTTGTGGACAACCAAGGAAGAACAGTCTGGATGACAGAATAATCGAATAGGTCTGTAATTGGTTGAAGACCTGTTCCTAAGGCACAGTGGCAATTAGGAGGGTTACCAAGCAGGGGGGTGTCTCCAGGATCAAGAAGCTGCCTCTGGCCTTGGTCCTGCCCTAATGCTCATTGTCATCAATGACTTGGCGGCAGATTTGTCATTCGGACTGACTGAATTTTGAGATGGCTTAAAGCTGAGAGGAAAGATCCATCCATTAGATGACAGACTAAGAACGCAAAAATGTCTCAGCAGATGAAAGTGGTGGGTAGGATCCAACCTAGAAGATGAAGATGAAGTTCAGTGGGGAGAAAGTTGGGGCCTTCCCCTTGGGGCTGATATTCTCGCTGCAGATGCCCAGAGAGGGAAGGCGTGGCTGCTGGCAGGGGTCGACTGCCCCACAGAAGCCTCCGGTATAATGCAGCTTCCCTAGAACCTAATTGCACCACAGACTGCATTAAGACAAAGGCAATATCGAGAAGGAGGAAGGGCTGAACCCACTCTGCTCTGTTGTCCCAGTTCTGGGAGCCAGTGAGAGGCTGGGAAACACTGTGTTCAGAGACCTGTGGTGGGACATTGCCACTCTCCGTGCTTGACACAGGATATGACTTCAGGAACCAACCCTGAGGGAGGACCAGCTGAGGGAGGACCCACAGGGAAAATGGTCGTTCACAGGCAGTTCCAAGGAGAAGGCTTGTTTCCTGTGGCTCCAAAGGATGAAATTCGGGGCACTTAGGAAAACTACTAGAAGTCAGATTTCAGGTCAACCCTAAAAGCATGCTAACTTTCATTGCTGGCAAGGGATGCATGGTCACTGTAGTAGGGTTTAGTTACTGTATGGAGAGAAATAGGACATCTCAGAGAGGGGGCTCATTTCATGGGGATTGATGGTCAGGACAAGGAGAGGTTGGATGGCTCAAATTCCGGTGCAAGTGTATCTGGGTCCTGCAGTTCCTGTTCCGTGTGGAGAGATCCCAGGGCCACTTCGCCCTCCTGTACACGTCTAAGAGTTACTGTTCCAGTAATGTCCACGACCAGGGTGTATGGAGCTGGTGGGCAGTGTGGAGCCCCCTGCCCTGCTTCTGAGCAGCAGAACGAATCCATTAGTAATATAACCCTGAGGAGGTGGCCCCCCAGAGAGAGGCGGCCATCCCCTCTTGCTTCTCCTTGGGCTCGGAAAGCAGGGCGGCTGGTCCCCCCGAGGGAGGAGAGAAAGGGCTCTCTGCCCAGAAAAGCTTTCTAGGACAGTGCCTGTTGGACAGGGGGCCAAGAACCTTAGTGGTCCCTCAGCTTGTAGGCTTTGGGAGTTTGGGTCCGGGGGCCTGGCTCACTAGCTTTCTCTGCCCTTCTCCCTCCTGCTTCAGGCAGGAGGTGCCTTCTACTTGGAGGGTACATTTGACTAAGGTGAACCAGGGGATCCGGTGAAGCTCGGGGAGAGAGAGCAAAGGCTTTGCATAATCTCACCCTGAGGAGGTAAGGATGGGAGCTAAGACTTCCTACAGTGTGCACAGTGCAAAGCCCCGGGGCTCAAAGGAGACAGACAGCCGTCTCTGGCAAGGAGCACAGTGTCCTGGTATATTCCCTGGGCAGTGTCTCTCAGAATAGGCTATGGCGCCTGAGTCTCCAGAGAATGCAAGTCCATGGCCTGGCCTGGCTGGGGAGCAGAAGGTGTGAAAGGGGTCAGGGAGGGCAGTGATTCTGAGGGAGTCACTGGTACCACACCGCGCATGCCAGACTAAGAGAATTTAGAGCTAACCCTTTCGGCACTAGGGAGCCATAGCATGTCTTTGAGCAGTAGAGAGGTAGAATCAGGCATAGATGTGGGGCAATAAGCAGTGGAACTGGGGCAGCGATGGTGAGACTGGAGAGAAAGGGGCAGCTCCAGAGGGTTAAACTGCAAATTCTTTCAACAGTGCCTGGCCCTCAGGGACAGAGAGGAAGGGGAGTGGTCAGAGGCTTCAGAAAACCCAAAGCAAATATACCTCAGGCAGTCAGGAGAAGAGGCCACCCCTACATCCCTCTCCCATACACAGTCCCCAGAGCCACTCGTGAATTTTTCAGAAGGCCCATAGGCTCAGATACGGCAACTGTGCTAAATTGGGGTGAGGAGGGTTCTGGGGGTAGGCATGGCTCTTGGACAATGACTGGGCAAGTGTCTGGGTCCCATCCGACTCTGGGGCCCAGCCCGGCCTCCCTCTGCCCCCTCACACACTGCAGTGTTCCGGCAGAGAGTTCCCCTGGGGTGCTGCTGGCCCGTGGTAGAGGCCACAGACCAGAGGAGAGGCTCAGCAGGTGGAAGGGACTAGGGAGGGAGCCTTGCATCTCCCCGTGGAAGCCTCTCTAAATGAACCTCACCCCGCCTACCCCTGTCTCTCCTCCGCATTCTGGAATCTCCGAGCGCTGTGCACACGACCACGTGCCCCCCGGGAGGCAGGTGCTGCTGAGGTTTGCAGCACCTGTGGGCTCACGTGGGCACGCCCGTGCCAAACAGGAACAGGCCCACCCACCCACATAGGGGTGCCCGGGTGTTCACCCAGTTCCTCACGGGCACCTGCTCATTCTCACGCGCAGACGGTGCGCGCCCACCTGCCCCCCACAAGGCACCAACTGCGCAGGTGTGCACGGGCTGCTCACCTGTCCGTATGCATGGCCGCCCCACAAGGATGCAGGAGACGGCCAGGCCGGGCTGTGCGCGCCCACGGGGTGGGGGAGGCACAGCTGTCTGCTCCCTCCGTGCCAAGGTGGCCCCAAACCCTGGGGTCAGGCTGGAAAAATGACTTTGCTGGCTGAAAGTGACAGAGGCTGGCTACCAACACAGAGAAGGAGGAAGTTTTATGGCAGAAAATTGGATTTGAAATCAAACCAGGCCCCTGGGAACCGGGCCGGTCAGAGACTGCAGCTGTCAGGATGGGCAGAGGGACGAGAGGCCAGGAGCCAAGGGGGGAAGATAGTGGCCTCCTCACGCCTCCCCAGGGAGCCAGGCCTGCAGTTCCACTGTTGGGGGAAGGACCAAGACCCCGGGGCCAGACAGGCCACGAGGACTGAAAAACACATGTTTGCAAACGGGAGTCCAAGGGCGTGAGGTCCCAAGGAGGGAAACTGGCCGGGAGGGGGCCACGTGAGGACAGGGCGATGGGGTCACATGGTGGGCTTATCCGTACAGCGCAGGGGAAAACCCGGCCTCACCAAGTTGGGTTGGCAGCCAGGGGAAGGTTGAGGTCCCACCTCATGGACTGAATAAATGAATGATACCTCTATCCTGGGACATACCTAGTGTCACGACACCTGCGTCACCAATGGAGTCTCCGTGTCAAGGGTTGGGGGCTGGAACCCCGTTCTGAGAAGCCCAGCACTGGCTCCCCTCCCACCTCCCCCTCCTCTTGTCCCTGGGCCCAACCCCCCCACCCACAAGCCCACATTCCCCCTGACTGTGCTGGAAGGCTGGCTGGATGTGGGGGTCTTATCTCAGCCAAACAATTAACTGGAATTGCACAAAGGGGAGGGAGGGGAAAGCTCTTGGCGATGCTGCACTTGGAGTAGGGGAGATGGATGAACTTTCCCACTTCACCGGCGCCATGGAGCTGACAGTAAATATCAGAGGTAATGATATTGACTTTAAGGTATTATGGCTCCAAATGTCACTTGTGCTCTCCTTCTCTTTCTCTCTCTTCAGAAAAAAAAAAAAAAACAAAACACGGTCTCCCGATTTGATTTACATTTTTCCTTCCTCAGCGTCCCTGTTGCTAGAGCAGGATGGAAATAGTCCTACGCCTTGGGCCCAGCGGGCACCCAACACCACAGCTCCTACCGGAAGAGTCGCACAGATGTGGCTCCCCTATCCTGTGTGTCCCAAGTGTCTCATGCAGGACAAGGAAGACATGCCCAGAACATCTTTTCCCTCCCTCCCCCGAAGATACCCCAGATCAGGAAGGCTCTGCAGCACCCCAAAGCTAGGATAATTACCCTCTGGAGGCCGCCAGGCCCTGCCCCCAGCTCCTTCCTGCTACCTCTCTCTCCTCTCCATGTTTGTCTCCCCCATCCTTCTCACCATCACCCCCCCCCTCCAACCTTTGACTATGCTGCTTCCTTCCTGCCCATCTGCTCCAGCGCTCAGGTCACACCTCCTCCAGGAAGTCCCCTGGCTACCTAAGCCTCACCTCCCTCACTTCTCCCTGCAAACACCCCAGCAGTACACCCTGTGACACCCCCCCCAACTCAAGTGTGACACCCACCCCTAGTGCCTCCCAGCCTTCCTCCCCCAGATCTTTCTCTACAGGCACATTAGGGCTTCTGAGATGCCAGGCTCCCAGCTCCTCTACTCATGGATCCTGCAGAGCTTAACATTTTCACTGGGGGTTTCAGGAAATATCTCTTAAATGGGAAACCAGTAAGGAGGCCCCCAGAAGAGCTCTGTGGGGACGGAGCGATGGGCGGAGGCAGGGAGAAGAGAGAGGGAGGCCTCAAGTGGGGCCGCGGATCCCTTGAGGTAGGGAGGCTCCACGGTAGTGGGGGGCGCCGAAACTTGGGAGGTGGCCCCCCCCACTGCTCCCACCCCGCATGAGCTACATGCCTCTGAGCCTCAGTCCTTCACTTGTGAAAAAGGGAGCAGGACTGATCCTGCAAGTCTTGGGAGGGGTTTTGAGCCTCGGGGGAAAGTCAGGAGCAGAGAGCTTGGACGCGGCTCCGGTGACATCTTGGGCATCACTGTGGAGGTCTTCCATACCATGGTGAGACTCAAGGCCTGGCCAGGCTGGGGCTCTGTGCTCTAAGCAGCTTTGTGGGTCTGCCCCGCTGCTGTTCCAGCCCCAGACCTGTGCTGTTGGGCACCTCAAGGTCTGCTTTGGGGAGAACAGAGACCATCCTCCCCGTCAGGGTCTTCACAGGCCGTAGAACCAGAGAACATGGTAATAACGCTGCCCTACCTGAGACCTCTCCTTCTCAAACATTCCCAGTGACAGAGAGCACGTGGCCTTCTCAAGCTCTATTCCACGGTCAGAGAGTGTTGAGGGATAGAAAGTGTTTTCCTTAGGCTGAGCTAAAGCCTGCCTCCCTCTAAATTCTGACCAAGAGCCCCGTGTCATGATCACACCAGTCATCGTCAAGAGGGAGCCCTTGTTCCTGATCACCTGGCTGATCACCTGGACCCGAGGCGGGATTTCGCTCTTACCCCTGTGAAGTGTCATTTTTCAGGAGTTAATCTGGTGTCCAGCTGTTGACTTCGTTTTAAATTGCCTAACCCCCTTCGGGGACTGTGAGAGAATCCTCTCTCCTCTGCTCCATCCAGACCCCTCCCCAGCCTCAGTCACAGGTGATGGGGGACATGGTCCCCCCTTCTAATGAGGGTGCCTGCCCCGTGGCAGGAGTGGGAGAGGGTGGTCAAGAAGGGTTCCACCAGCCCCCTTCCTCCCAACTTAGGGGTGCTGGAGATCTCCTCCTCCCTCCCTTGGGCTACCTCCCTGCTCAAGAACCTGCCGTGGCTGCCTGTCACCTTCAGTGTTGAACCTCTGAGGCCCTTGGTATTCCAGCTCTGATACCCAGCACCTACCCCTTACCTCAGCATGGTCGGCCCCTGCTCCCCCACCCCACCCCACCGCACAAATCCTTCCCCGAGAATCTCCCCCACTACTGCCTTCCTTCTCCCCAGTCCTCCTCCTCCTTTAAGACCCCATGGGATTCTCCCCACCGGGGGGCCAGGGGGTGATCGCCCCAGTCCCACCGGCCTTCCCCTCTGTCATCTCCAGCTCCAGGGGTCTGACCCTGCTGCCTCTCAGTCACTCCAACGGTTCCCTCCACCCCCCGCCCCCCAGTCTGCAGGGGCCAGAGACCCGCCTTCTCTCTGCCTTGTCTCCCTCCACCCCTCGGGGGAACTACATGGGAATCTCTGTATTACTCTGGAATACTTTATTGGAGTCTCTGACACAAGTCCTGGCCTATTCTTCTTCCGAATTCTGGGTTCATTAAGTCCCGCCGGATATGATGATGCACTAGGTTTCAGGCAAACCTTCCCCGTGGACACCCAGGCCTGGGGGACAGTGGGTGCTGCTGCGGGCCGGCCTGGGAGAGAGGGTGCCCCGGGAGTGACCCCGGGTGGCCTCGAAGTTACAAGCGCCCCCCAAAGCTGGAGCCTCCAGTCACTTCCTCAGGCCCCCCACGTCCCCTGCCATCCTCTCCTGACACTCCCCAGAGCCGAGTGTGAGCGGCAGCTCTGCGAACCTGACAGTCCCAAGTCCCCGGGGAAACGTGTACTGAGAGGAATCTGAGGGTGAAGAACTTCCCAGAAACCTCCAGCAGGCAAGACGCTGTTCCCTGGACCCCCCTTTCCCCGAGTCTCCTCACCCAGAGGTGCAAGGTGTTCCTGGAGACACAGTGCAGGATGTGGTTCCCGCCCTGTCAGTCTTTGAAGCAGACAGACAGACAGACAGACAACACCGAAGACCAAGTGCCGCAGGGCAGAGAATGGGGAGGATGCTGGACGTAGGGGGGGTTCCTAAGTAGAGGGAGAAATGCCTCACGGTGAGAGGTCTGTGTCACCCGGGCAGGGAAGGGTCGCAGGGACACCTTAGGGCCTGAACTTCCGTTTTCTAGAAGCCCTGGTAAGGAATGTACTTCGAGTTACTAAAGTTAGTCTAGATCACTGGTAACCCACACCGTTTTAGCACCAAAATAATCACCATCCTTTCCGGTCTCCTCCCCGCACGGTGGTTAGCCGATGACTGTCCTCTTGTATCAGGCAACTGTCTAGTGACACCTGCAGCCTGTCATCAGGTCCCAATTCCAAGCTCATGTCTGCGAAGAACCCAAATCGTCGATACAGTAAGATTCTGCCGAAAGTTAGAGTGATGAGGCTCTAAGAGAGAGCCCGAGAAAAATCTATGGTATGAAAAAATGTGTGTACTTGTTTTCCTTTTTCTTCTTAAATCTATACTGATTTTCTTCATGCGGATTTTGGATACCTGGAAACATGTTTCCTGCTTTCCTATTTCTTGTCTGTGTCCTAGTAGGTGATCAATTTCTGTGCATAAAAATATTGCCTGGGTGGGAAGTTCCCTTCCTTTGTTGTGAGGCTGCTAGGGATTTTTCAGGGCACAAGGCATGCTCGGCTCTCCCAACCTCAGCCAGCCTTCCATCTGCTCCCCGCCCCCAAGCACATGTCCAGGACCCTCTCCAAAGGCGCAGTGGCACCTGTGCCCAGTGGACATCCCTGCTTTTTAGCCCTCCCTCAAGCTGCTGGGAGGGGGGGTTCCATCCCATGGGGGGGTGCCGAAGCCAGATGTGGAGAGAAATGAGTTTCAGAGAGAATCAGAGGGGAACACAGAGGAAGAAACTGGAGGAGTCTAGAGAAGGCCTACTGTGTGCCAGTCTCTCTGCTGAGTTTCACCTCCTATAATCCGCTCCCCGCCACCAGGGGCCGTGAGCCAATACCGTCCACTGTCCAGAGAGGGATGCTGCCTGAGCCATGCTCTCAAACCCTGAGCCAGCATGTACAGGTGCAGAGAGATGTGTCAGAATGAGACGGGAGGAGGGCCCAGGAGCAGGCAGGGTCACAGGAGCTGGAGGGAGAGGCTGTGGGGATCACAGGACCAGGAGAGAGGCTCGGAGAATTCGGAAAGGGCCAACAAGGAAAGCGGGGCCCCAGGGGCTTATTCTGACCTGGGGGGAGGGGCCCTCAGATCAGTCCAGGGAAAATCCACTCCAGGGTGCCAGGGCAGCCCTGTGGTCCTCCCCGTGTCCCGCAGGGCGGTGGGCTCGGGGGTTCCCCGACCGCACCCAGCCCCGTGGCCCAGACTCCCCGCTTTCAGCGGGCGAGGCCCCTTCCCACGCACCGAGAGTCCGGCGGACCCCAGGCCCCGGGCTAATAGGACCTGCAGAATTGCCAATCCGGGATCAGGTAGGGCTGCCTCTCAGGCTTGGCCTTGACCTTCGGCTGCCTCCCAGGAGTGGAGCACCGGCAACCTTGACTTGATTAACATTTAAATGCCATTTGGTGCGAGGAGGAGGAGCAGCAGCGGGGCTGGAACAAACAAACCTCCACCTCGGTGGAGGGGGAATGGGGCGTCTAGCCAGGGAGCCTGCCTAGCGGACACTGAATTAAAGATCTTCTCCGGTCCCTACAGGTCCGGGGGGTCGTCTGCCCCTCCTCAGGGCCCAGCTCCGCCGCTAGCCCTTTCCTCATTTCACCCAGACCGAGAGACAGGACCCATCAGGGGCACACAGGACGCACACACGGGGCTCTGCTGTCCTTTGTCAGACCGCAAGGCCGGGGTGGGGGGCTGGTGTGACCCCAGGGCTTCTCTGATCCTCTGGCTTCCTGCTCCGGCATCATCGTGGCCGTGACTAGTCTTCACGCCCTCTGGACTTTGGGAGGCACGCGGTCCGCTCTCCGGAGCTCCCCTTGGCTTCCCCTCCACCTCCCCCTCTCCGGCAGCAGGCGGGAGTCTCCCAGGCTCTCCTCATCCCCTCCCAGCCCCTCCCTGCCCTCCCCAGCAGGGGCTGCGGCCAGAGCGGCTCTAATGGGCCAGGCTGCTCCCCCGCTGGGCTTATCCGAGGGGAGTCTCCATCGAGACTGAGCAAAGGCTTTAAAAGCCACTTAAAATGTCCTTGATGAGCTGAGTGACTCCTCAGGAGGAAAAAAGGCTGGAATGGGGCGTGGAGCAGAGGGGAGCTGTAGGGCCAGCCTGCCTTTCTCCACACCACGCTTGTGTCTACCTGCCGGTGGGGCCCAGGCACCCCTGGGGAGCCACACGTCCAGGCAAGTAGGGGTGTGATTATAAGTGCAGCCGCCTAATTTTTTTTAGCCCCCACGGTTTGATTTGCATATCCAGAAAAGAGTGTTGTCCTGAGGAGTCATTAACACAAGAGTCTAAATCACTTCGCCCAGGGCATTTCCCCAGACGTGCCAGCTCCCAGAGCTCTGCCTGCTCGGCTGAATGAGCCCCAGCCGCAGCAAGGTGAGGGGCTCAAAGGGTTATGGTCCTGGGGCCACAACTAAGAAACCCCATTTAGCAATTTCAGGTCCGCGCGTCCTTAAGCCTCTATGTCCAAGGTTAGTTTTTGGTCGAACTCTGCCCCTTTGGTAGATAACATGTGCTGAGCCAGATCCGGGGCAAGAATGTGACACTTGCAAAGATCAACACCCTTGTGGAAACGCAGATGTACCTGTACAAATGACAAGTCACTGCTCTATATTAACAGCCTTTGCAAGCTGAATATTTCAAGGCGTAATGTGTGCCCAACATTGCTGGGGAGCCTGTGGGGGGCTGCTAATAATAACTGGAATTTAATGAGCACCTACGATGGGCCATGTCTGTGCTAGGCCCTGTGTTACAGCATGAGTCTCGGCAGGCTTCAGCCCCCTCCAGGGAGGCACTAAGATTTTCATCCTGCGATGGCCCCTCCGAGACTGAGCAGAGGTAGGTTGTTTCTCATAGTTTCGAGGATCGAGGATCAGAGCTGAGATTCCACCCCAGGCCCGAGGGGCTTCAAAGCCCAGGCAGTTAGTTCCTACTCCAACCCCACGTGCTCCTGCAGCACTTACCCACAGACCTGCAGACGCCTGTCCAGAACCCAGATGTCAAAGCAGCAAGGAACCTTCCCTCCTCTGGAAGGGCATCGTGGTCATTAAGAGCGTGGAGCTGGAGCAGGGCCGACTGCTTCCAGACGGGCTCCGCCCTGACCAGCCACATGCCTTCTGGCAAGTGATTGCACCTGTCTGGGCCTCAGTGTTCTCATCTGTTCAACGGGATGATACTACCCATAGCCCTGCTCTGCTTCCCCCCCCCCTTATTATGTTATGTGCTATGCTTCAAGCAGGCTTGGCACGCAGTAAGCTGTCACTCACCATGGTAGCCACACCCAACCACGCCCGGGTTTCTCTGCTTGACAGCCTCTCTGCTCGGTATAGGCTGTTGACTGTGCAGCTGCTCCACACCATTATCGGGGAGAGGTACCTGGCCCAGCAGTGGGGAATGGCACGAGCAGGGAACCCCTTGAGGCTCCATCCATGGGTCAGGTGGTGAGGGCCCAGTGGCAGCGGCTGGGGACTGGGAAGGGGCATCGAGCACTGGGTTTGGGGCAGGCAGAGCACGCCCCACCAGCCTCAAAGGCAACAACTGACCCACAGCTATTCAGCTCCAGGCTCCACAAGGGCCACTGACCAGCCCTCGCCCGGGCTCAGCTTCTCTGGAAAACTTTACTGACCTCCCCCCCTCCCCCAGACCCTTCGCTAAGGCTCTTTCTGGGCTTTGCACAAACCTCTGTGGTCCCTGTGCATGCTTCAGACTGAAAAGGCATCGGGCCACAGAAGCACATGGCATGATCTAGTGAAACAAGCGCCTGAAGCCCGGAGTAAGGGCGACAGTGGGTGGGAGTTTGGCTGCAGGGGAGCTTGGGCCTAGGGTCCTGCAGGAGGACCAGCAGCAGGAAGGGAAGTGTAGAGGCAGGAAGGCCCATGGGGAGGCTGCTGTGGTCAATCGAGTGAGCTTTGCTGGAGGCCAGCTAAGCTCGGGCAGAGGCCATGGGGGCACAGAGCAGAGGTACAGGGCATGGAGAGCCAAGCCAGAGCCAGGGGCCAGTGCCTGGCAGGAGGTGGGCAGCCAGTGGAGAGGTCTAGGTCAAAGAACGAGGCTTGACTGGGAACTTGGGTGAGTTGCGGAAGCCCCCTGTCCTGCATATTTCTCTTCTATAATAATAATACCTGTCTGGACTATTCAAAGTATTTGGTGAGAATGGGGTGAAATGCACAGCTACTGCTGGACCGCAGGGGCCCTCCACTGGTGCGGATCCCTTAGGACCCTGGGGTCCACTGTGGGCCTGGGGGGTGGGGGGCTGGCTTTGTCTCTGCCTCTCTCTTTTCTCTCTGCACCTCTGTCCTTCCTAGAACCACCTTCTCTCCTGTCGGAGCCTCTCAGCCTCTCTCCCGTTCCACACTCCCTCCCCTCCCGTTCTCCTTCTCCTTGTGGTCTCCCTTGCCCATTGTCACTCTCCTTTCAATTACCATAGCACAAAACAGAAGAATATTTTATTATTTGGTGTCTTTATTAAATCCAGTTTTATGGTCCCTGTTTTTCACTTTTAAAGTGGATGAGTGCCACACTATATTTTCCTATTAAAAAGCAAAACCAAACAGTCGCTAGGATGGCCCCTAGGTGGTTTCCTCCATTGGTCAGTGCTCCTTGATAGAAAACGAGAAGGTGGGGTGTTCTCCTAGGCCACAGGGATGCCACCCAAATCGGAAAATAAGAGGGTCTCAGCACACCCATGGCAACATATCCAGAGAGGCCCTGAGGACCAGAACCCAGACCGGCTGGTGGAGACCAGGACTGTAGCCAAGGTGCTGAGTGGAGCCTGCGGGGCGTTCAGAGCACTGCCCCCCAACTCCCTCCCCCGAGCCTTCCCACTGTAGCAGAGCAGAGGGGCCTTACAAGGTTCTGCTGAGTCCTGGCCCCTGGCTGGTTTAACCCCAAAGGGCAGTGACACAAAGGCACAGGGAGGCGGGCCTTTGGCTGCTTCAGTCCCATCTGGGGTGCAGGGCAGTGGGGGTGAGTCCAGGGTTCAGAAACCACCTCCACCGGGGAGCCTGCCTGGGCTGATGTCACCCACTCTGACCATGGCACTCTGTCTCCTCCCTTCAGCCCTGTTTTCAGTTTTCAGTTTACAACTATCACATCATAGCACGCACACCCAGGCACTAGCACACATTCACACTCCAAACATGGTCTTACACTAACTATCACACGTACACACCAATACACACTCAGAAACACCACATGTGCTCCCGGATACAATCACGCCATCCGCAGACACCCACCCTCTTGAACGGGTTCGGCTGTGCACACACACTCACAGGCCTGTAGACACCAACAGCCAGGCGTGCGCTCACGGATACGCTCACACCTTACAGCCCCAAGCCGGCTCACATAGTCACCTTCCCAGAGAGAGCCCCATACACACCCGGCCACGCCGAGACACAAGTCAAGCCCTTCCAGGCCTGTGCACATCTATGTGCATGCACGCACGCGCACACACGCACACGTGCTCCCCGCGCCTGACAGTAACCAGTAGGTCCCGCAGTGCCCCTGCATGCTCCGCCCAGGCCTTTGCAGGAGCAGGTTTCCTGCCCCAGACACCCTCCTGACACAAAACTTAGGAGCCTTGACCTCCACGTCTGCAGAGAGAGAGCTGCTGAAAACCATCAGGCTTCCTGATGGAAATCTGGCTTCCCCAGGGGCAGAGGCCTCCCTGGGGCCCCACATGCTATTTTCTGGGTTCCACAACAACGCAACGCAACACAACACAAGTACCAAAGCGACCTGAACGGCAGAGCGGGCATTTCAACCCTTTACACACAGGTTCTGCAGAGACCCGCTGGAGGATGGAGAGAAGGGGCGGCGGGAAAGCTTGAGGGGGTCCTTTCTCTCCTAGAGCCCCCAGCCCTGGGCTCCGGCTCACCTCACAAAGTACCCATCACCACAAGCTGCTCACAAGCGACAGGTAAAGAGTCAGAGGAATACAAGTGAGCACCGTCTCATTCCCGAAGCCTCCAGTTGTAGAACCGGGCCCCAGATGGACCAGCGGTTTGCTGGAAGAATAGATACCCCTGGGAACCAGAATGTTTGCAAGTTTCCGTTTGTGTGTAGCTACTCAGGGGTCCACGGGAGAAACATCTTAATGGGGGTGTCCTGTGGTTCTCCCGGGCACCCCAGGTTACGATGGAAATGTCCAGGCCTCTGCACACCCCCCAACGAGCCCCACAGCCTGATGCATCCACTCCTCACCCTGCGGTGAATTTGGAGGCTGGAGGGACGAGAGTGAGGATTAACTTGCTCTCCTTACTCTGGAGCCCTTGGAAGGTTAGTCACCCAGGCTCAGTTTGACCATCTACAAAATGAGACAAGACCACAGTACTTCCTCATACAGCTGTTGGGAAGAGAAATGAGCTTCTGGTCAACTGCCTGGGACGGTAGCGGTAGCGGCTCAACAAAGATCAGCTCCTCCCCCGAGGTTCTAAGTACCGGGAAAAACAATTTCAAACCCACACCTCTGGCTCTGGTCTTCATCCTCAGGCCCAGCCCCCACCACCCCAGGGTCACTCTGGTCTGTTCGGCATTTCCTCCTGAAGTCTTAGCAGAGCAAAAGCAAGCTCATCCCCACCTCCTCCCCAACCCACAACCAGTCCCCTCCTGACATCCTTCCTGCCATCCATCCTCCCTGTCATCAAGGCTTGCAGACCCCTTGGATAGCTCCCAGTCCCTTCTGCGGCGCAGGAGCTCTTGTCCCCGTTCCATGGCTGCTAGCAGTCTCTGCTTCTTTGGGGAGAGTGCCCCAGCTGGGTCTCCTAGCCCCACACGCCTCCCCTGGGCCTCACCCCTGCGGCCCACTCAGACCCCTCCCCACACCTCGGATCTTTCTTTCCCCCCAAGCCAGGCCTTACGGCTCCACCTCGGACCCTGGCATTGCTGGATCGGGTCTTTTTGGGGGAGTTTTACTCTCCCTGCAAAACCAGATGCCCAGTCCTTCAGCCTCTCAGGAAAGGGTCGTCTGTGACAGACTCGTGTCCCCTCAGCTCCCAGCACAACCCTACACCAGTGGTGTGGTTCTGCCCAGTCCCACCTCTGGGCCTCGACCTCTTTTTTCCGGAATCCCTGGGTGCCTCCCCTCAGCTCTGGTCCTGCACCCCCCTCAGGGAGCCTTTCTGCCCCATCCCCCGCAAAAGTGGGAGCTTGACCCCACCGCTGACCTGACTTCCTGACTCTGACTTGAATTTGGCTGCTAAGAATGGTGACTCGGGGCACACTGGCTCTGGGGCCAGTCCACCTGGCTCCCGGGCAGATGCATTTCTTTTCTGCAGACGAGGGAGGAGGTGACGTGGAGGGCAGTTGAGGCGGTGTGTGTAAGCTCTGAGGACAGTGCTGGCAGGAGATGAATGCACGGAACCCGTGGCCGTCGTGGTCCCTCTGCTCGGTGGCTTGCTTCAGAGTTCTTGCCTTGCCCGGCGCGCCCTTGCAGGTGCTGGGACTGTGGTGTCCAGTGTACCCGCATGGCTCAGAGGCTAACAGGCTGTTTGAGACTGAGTAGAGAAGGATGCTGCCAGCATCACACTGCATATACCCTTTATTTATTTATTTTTTACTGTTTAATTAATTTTTTATTTTTGTTTATTTTTGGCCAACGTGAGGCTCAAGCTCATGACCCCGAGATCAAGAGTCTCATGCTCTACCAACTGAGCTAGCCAGACACCCCGACCTGCACCCGTCCTTTTTTTTTTTAACTGTGGCTATGGCTGAGCTTCTAGAACTTTGTACGTCCACACAGTCCTTACTGTCCTGACTTTACCTGCTGGCCAGTCCCGTGGCCACCTGGAGCTTCACCGGAGCCGTGAAAATTATTCTTGAAAGCATTTTTTTCTGGACACCAGCCTGATCTCAGGGTAAAACCAGCCCCTTCATATCAAAGGCAACCCATTTTGGCAACCCGTCGACTGCCATTGAAGGCACAGGCCACCAGTTGGCAACCTGGATGGGTTTGGGGCAGGTGGAGCGTGCAGGGATCTACTGGACGGGGGCGCGGGCAGGTGGAGAGGGGAGAGGCACGGTTCCTTGGAGAGGAGGCTGCAAGTACATAATGTGTATAAATGTATATAATAATCATTAGCAGCGATTCAGCTGTCTGCCGCTGGTTTGCAAGATAAATTGCATTAATCAACACGATGCCTTCAGAACTTTTGGCGAGCCGTTTCTTATGCTAATTGGGCCACTTAAAGTAGACTGTCATTGCACCAGGATCTCCGGCTGTCAAGACAATTACTGGCATATGCAAGACCCTCCCTCCCAGCCCTCTCTCTCCCCCACCCTCACCTTTTCTTTTTAAATACAATATTAATGAGAAGAGCTAGGCTAATTACCTGGCCAAAAATAAAACCTTGAAAGAAGAAGGAGGGAAAGGGGTAAGGATGTGACCACAGGAGACATGGGTCACCTTCAAGGCAGTATGGCAAAGCCCTCTGGGCGGGGACTCCCCAGAGGAGATGGTGAGGACATCAGAGGCTGCTGCCCTGCCTGGGGGTGGGAGTGGGGGAAGTCCTGATTCATCCCTTCTGAATTCAGGACAGACACACCATGAACCTTGGGACTGGGATCCCAGAATCCTATGCTCTTGGGTGAGAGAGAAGTTTACAAGCTCAGAACTAGACATTTTGAAACTTCTAGACTCTGAGAGATAAAACAACACTGGAAAGGCCATCTGATTTCAGCCTGTCTCCCTGAAAAGACCAGCAAAATAATCCACTGCTCAAGCAACGCCAAGTCCGTTGTCTATCTCAGTAAGAGTGAGTGACCGCCATCTTGGAGGGCTCAGTGGTATCTCAGAATGGGGAGGTATTTAGAGACTGGGATCTGGTTGAAGGTGGGTCTTGCAATGTGGGGACCTGATTGTGATTGGGTAGCGTTGTCAAAATAAAACCAAAGCTGGATAGTAAGTAGTTAAAGTGGTTAAAACAGATTTTTTTCAGGGACCATTGCAACAGGAGAAGAGAAACCTTAGTATAGAGCTGGGCTCAGTTCCAAATACAGCACGGGCAAGTGAGGATTTACAGCCAGGGAGTGTGGCTGGGGGCAGTGGATGGAAAATTCCTAAGAGGAGACGTTAGGGGTCAGGGGACATTCTGGCTGAACGGACCAGTCAGGAGTCTTGGTGCAGGCAGACCAGGGTGATCAGGTATCAAGGTGAAGGATTCTCCATAAACTGGGTTGACAAAATTCTTGCAAAAAGTGGGCAACAAGGCCCAGCAAGGACAGACACCAAGGTTGGCTAACGTGTAGTCAAGGTGCCAATCCTGCTTGGGGTCCGTGTGGGATGGCCTGGAATGGCTGGACCCAGCAAGGTGAGCGTTTTGAATGGGGGAGGATGAAAGAACAGCCATTTGCAGGAAAGCGGTCTGTGCAGGTGAGTGACAGGAGGTCCCCAGGAGGCGAGCTCAAGTGCCTTCTTGTTCAGAAGCACGGATGTTCAGGAAGTGCCCATAACAGGCAAGACAGTTACTTGCAACTTTGTCTTCTGAGATTTTCCTGGAATGGTCGAGTCATGGTTACGGGGACAGTCCTACCCGTCGGCCAGTGTGGCTGCAGGAAGCTCGTCTCCATGTCCGTATCTGTCCGGGGGGGGGGGCAGGGGCACGTGCCCCTGGCCTGGGCCTGGCCATTTCCAACGGCCCTCATCCACTGAACTGGACACTGAATTTTATCCATTCTTGCTCCCAGCTCAGCCTCCGGCATGTCCCTCCCCTAAATCCCACTGCCACCACAGCTCCTTGCCTCCTGGAGGCTGCCAGAGCAGTCCTGGGAAAAACAAGTCCACTCCCAGCACGGTCCTCTCACCTGGCCTCCACGCCCAGGGCTGCGTCCACCTGGTCCCCACCCCCACCTCCCCCTTCCTCCGTCCTGTGCTCTTGCGATGTGATCTCTGGGCAGCAAACCCCCTCCTCCGGGCAGCCTCCCACCTTCCAATCCACACACACAGGGTTTTCTGTCTCTGAGACATCTGCGGTCCACCTGCCCTTCCCCGCCCTGCGCTCCTGCCCGGCTGCCACGTGTCCTTTAGGAATCACCCGTCCCAGCCGACCTCAAGCCGGTCCTCAGTCACTTGCTGCTTTGTGGCCCTGATGGGCCCGGCCCCAGCCTCGGCCTTGGCCTCCACGTCCCTGCCTGCGTTACTCATTTATAGGCAGCGCCTGTCTTATTCCAGGTGCGTGCTTGGCGTTTACACGGTGGCTGGTCTACGTAGGTGGTCGAAACGTACTTGTGGAGTGAATGGGTGCATCTTTGGATAGAAGAGGAATTCCTCCTTAGGCATCTACTATAATCCGTCCTGCTTCAACCTAAGCCGTGGGTCGTCTGCGGCTTGCCTCCTTCCTCCGTCAACCTGCCCCCATAGGCAGCCGCATCTCTGCGCTCACAGGCCACCTGGGCCCTCTGCCCTTGACCTGGTTTCTCCATCACCTTGATCCTGCTCCTGTTAGATCCTACACAGACCACCTAGAGGAAGGACAGGACAGTCCCTCTCCTTGACTCTGGCTTGGGAACGGAGGGCAAGACACATCTCAGGAAATCAAGCAGTGCAGAGCCCACCTGTGGCCTTGAGTTTTCTGACTTGGTTTCCAAGAAGCGCGTTACCTTCTGCCCCTGCCTAGCGTCTCTGTCCTGCTTCCCATGAACCCCACAGCAGCGCGGCACTCTTCTCCAGGCTCTCTTCATGGGCCATGACACACGTCACAGCGTGTCACTTCCCTGCCATGCGGCTGTGGGAGGGGGGCGCTGGTCTGCAAGGCGAGCCCGGCGGGGGCGGTTTTCCTGCAGTGCAACCCCCACCCCCAGCCCACCCGGTTCTCTGGTGGGGCAGTTCCACTGATGCCTCCTCCCGCAGCCAGGCAGCCCCGGGCCTTAGCTCAGTAAGGGTGTGAGGCTAAAGCTTCCTCGAAGAATAAAAGCAAAGGGAGGTGGAGAGAGGAATGAAGAAAGGTGGAGAGGAGAACTGACCCTAGGTTGTTTTGTCTGCTGAGAGGGTTCCCAAAGGCCAAGGTGAGGAGCAAGGAGCTTTGCCCAGGTCTTCCGGAGGCCTCGATCCTTCCCGTGAGCTGCCAACGCAGGCAGGTGGGAAAGGGAAGGTGTAGCCTGGGCCCTGTGACCCTGAGGCTGGCCGGTGGGGAGCACGGGCAGAGGGAGATGACAGAGACGGGCCTGCCGGGACTCACACCTGCGAGGGCGCACCCCCGGTGAGCCCCAGCAGGAGCTCAGTGAGGGAGAAGAAGGCCGGATATAGAGAAGCCAGGGTGAGCTGGCAGGGATCTGGCAAGGGACAATTTTTGAGGATTTTCAGGAGGCTGGTCACATGTGGTCTCATCTGAGCCTTTCCTGGCCCGGGTGAAGGTGGCTCAGCCCTGGTTAGCAGACGAGGAAACAGCGTAGGAGGGGGCAGACGGCAAGCGGTTTCTGTGTTCTCGCTGCAACAGCTGTTCCGAGGAGAGAAAGGGGAGCCAAAGGGAGAGGTGGATGGAGGCAGAGAAAGGACCTGGGGACCCAGGGCACAGGGTCAGGGGGCAAGGATGGGCGGCAGGTCTCAAGGCCAGGCTGGGGCAGAAGCACCATGGCCAGCCTTGGGCACCTTTGCCCCACCATGCCCGGAAGTCAGCCTCTCCTCCGGGCATTCCTGAGCCACCCGTTTAGTCCCTGTCTGAATCTGACATTAGAATCAGCTGGAAGAAGGGACAAGGGGAGCCCTTGGGGAGGCCCCTACCTGGCCTGAAGCCCGATCTGAGGACCCAGAACCAACTCCAGCTGCCCTGCAGGCAAGAGGCCTCAGCGAACAGCCCGAACTCTGCTCCCTGCCCTCCTTCTCCCTCCAAGAAGCCCTCCCATCTGCTCCCAGGCCCCGCTGGCTCCGCCACCCCGACCCCAGCCGGGAGCTGGACCCCTGCACCCCCCCCCCAGATCCTCGGTGACACCGGTCTATGGGCTCCTCACGCTTCCCCTTGATACTCCTCTTCCAGGAGTACCAGGAAGCCCCGGCAGGTGGAGGACAGGTGTAGGGCCCAGGTGCCCGCACAAACAGTGCTCAGCTGAGCGTGAGGACGGGCAGGGCCCGGGAGGAACCTCCCACACAGGGCAGGCTGCGTCTGGCCTGTCTGTGGATGCGGGACCGGCTGTGAGGGGGAGGGGCAGGGACAGGGGCACCAGGACTCTGTCCAGGATGAAAGTGGACAGTCAGGCTGGCGCGGGGAGGGGAGGCTCTCCCAAGCCCCTTATTAATAAGTGAATAATTGGCCTCGTGGCCCCTGATTGATGAGCAGAGCCGTGCATCAGCATCTTCCGTGTGAGGCCAGGGATCAATCTTCTCCGCGTGGCCGCTGTCACCAGCCCACTTGGCTGGGAAGGGTGGGGTCACAGGGAGACTTTGGAGAGTCTGGTGCACACCCTCCTGCTTGGGGGCTCCCCCTTCTCTTCCCTGAGAAGAGAAGCCTGTAGCTTTCTGTGCAGCCCCCTGGCACTGGGCAGGTGGCCCGGAGGTCCCCTGAGATGGCCTTCGGAGCCGCTTGCTGTCCATGATGTCGGGAACCTCGTCCTCAGGCTTGCTCCACCTCGTGGAACCCCTCCCTCTCCAGAGGACCTCTTACCGCCCCACACCACTCCCATCCCTCTGCACCCTCGCCCCTCCTTCCCTCCCCTGGGTCCTCACAGCTCGGGCCAGGTGCTGCCTGGACTCCCTGGGGTGGGGTCCTGGGGCCCTTCCCCAGCCCAGCCCAAGCCTGCTCTGCCCCTTCCTGAAACTCCTCGCTCCCGCCCCCACCACCCCACCCCACCACATGCCCACCCAGGACCTTTGCACAAGCAGCTCCCATTGCGCCAAGGGCCCTCCCCACCTTCCCCTGCCCCCTGGCTCCCTGAGCAGACCCTCAGGGTCACATCCTCAGAAAGGCCCTCTCCCACTGCCCTAACTTGAAGGGGCAAGCCCTGTGCCCGCCCTTGTCTCTGTCCCTGCCCCTGCAAGCCCTTCACGGCCTGTCCTCATTCGTACAGTTTGCTTGGATCCCTGACCTCGGCCCGCCGTCGGGGCTGGACGGTCTGTCGGGGCAGGGCCATCTGTACCTGGCACACCGTGAGTGCTCCCTGCCACCCAGTCCCACCCCAGCTCGTCAATCCCGGGATGCCACATATGAAATTGGCTGCTGGCACACCTGGTTTTCACTCTGGGTTCCATTGCCTCCCCCCTAGGGGCCCAGAGCACTGTCTTCCCTGGGCCTCCCTGCAGAGGGGCTTTCCTTATCACTTACCTCATTCAGAGCGTGTCACCTGCCCAAGGGGTGTGCACTCGGAAGGGAACCCGAAGACGGGGGCCTGTGACTCAGCCGACAGGGAGATGCGACCGCGGTGAGGCGTCAGGCGCTGGGGGGGACCGGCCAGAGAAGTGGGCGCTGCTCTGGACTGGAGGGGAGCCCCTCGTCCCCCAGGCTCCATAGGCGGTGACTGCGGGACATCCCCGCTCCGCGCCCCAGAGATGGCCTCCGGGGTAGGCCGGGAGGACAGGCACAGCAGGTCTCTCCCCAGGAAGGCACCATTTGGAGTAATCAGTTTTTTAATTACTAGTAATTAAATGTGTGTAACCTGCCCAGCTGCCACTCCAGGAACTGGGACAGAACTCCTGGGGTGCAGCGGTCAGGCACGTGTTGGGAGGGGCAGAGCCCGTCTTAGGAAGGCAGCTGGGCGAGGGGGGTGAGTGGGGGTGAGCGTGGGTCCCCAGGTGCCAGAGAGGTGCGGGGGGCCTCGGGGTGGGCTACCTGTGTTTCTGTCTCAGGGCTTCCCAGCCTCCTCAGGGCCTCTTTCCATCTATGCTTCAGCCTGGAGCAGCAGGATGCCGGGCGGGGGCAGGAGTGGGGGGCACCATGCCGTTCCCCCCCCTTCCGCTTCCCAGGAGCCAGCTGCTCCCAAAGGAGCCCTTCTAGAGCTTCCCCCAGGCCACCCTCCACAGAGCAAACAGCCCCTCACCCCCCAGACCCAAGCACTGGGTTAATGTAAACATCTGCGGAGCCTCTGCTGGGCACGGGCTGCTGCGGCCAGCCCTCAGGAGCGCCCGCGCCCCCCCCATCTCCCCCCCATCT
>LNAC01000197.1:783805-817108 GCA_002007465.1 Ailurus styani
GTCAAACCCTTTCTCTCAGGTTTCACCCTTTGCTCTGTCCTTGACTCCTTGGCAATCTCACTCTCTCCGTCCCATCCTTCTCTCTCTTGACTTCATCTCTCTCCTGCCCCCCCCCATCTCCCCTTTAGGATCTTTTGCAGAACAATTAAAATAAGTGAAAAGCAACCTCCTTGTTTTCTTGCAGTTCCCATTTGGGGAAGGGGTCCCTCCAGTAGTGTGACTCCAACCCCACCAGAGACAGAGACACCTAGGGTCTCCTGAGGGGCTCGCGCTTCATGGCTCCCCTCCCCCCTCTTGCAGGAATTCTCCCCTTCTCCGGGTCCTACATCCTCCCCACAGGGGCTTGTATGGACTCCAGACAAACAGGAAGAGGTTTCTAGTGGGCCGTGGGCATGGATGGAATCAGGGAGGGCACACTCCCACCTCAGTGGCTTCAGAAGGAGGGACACAACCCCTGTGTGCATCCCTGGGGATGAAACCCAGGTGGCCTCAGAGCCCCTCGCAGGATGGGCCACTGGCGTGAGTCCCCCCTCCAGCCACATGTCCCTCATCTGTCAAGCACGAACGGTGACAGCTCCCGTCTTCAGGTTCACGAGCGGCTGCATGCCTCGGAGAGCCCCGCGCCGGCGGATAACACGGGGTTAGTGCGTGGAGAGCAGGACACAGCAGAGACGCCAGAAAGCCGTGAGGTTGCACACGGGGATCGCGGCTCTTGTTAACTCCAAGGGAGAGGGCCCTTGTGCCTCACGCCAGAGGCTCGCCTCGCCTCTGTCCCCCAAGCGCGGCTTTGTCCCGAGTCCCGCTGCAGTTTCTCCTACAGCAGCTACAATAGTATTGCATTTCCACACCTGCCTGGACCCTACATAGCCCACCAGTGGGTCTGGAAACAGCCCCCCAGGAGTCGCTGTGGTCCATGTTACCTCTGTCCCCAGGCCCCTTACCCCGGGGCTCAGCTACAGCCCGTCAGGTCTCCAGGAAGTCCTTTGTCCTCTGCCCCAGGGGCTGTTTGTAGTGTGTTTGTAGCATCCTACAGCCTATCCTGGCACAGGCTCCCTGGGGCCCTGGGGAGGCAGGCAAGGTCGGAAATACGCTGCCCAATGATCTGGCTTTTACGGGAGTGCCCATCCCATCCTGGGCTCCACCCTGCCTTCGCAGGACGCTGGAAGATTCAGGAGTGAATAGGGAGCAGGCAGTGGCTAAAGTGTGGGCCCAGCACACAGTCCTGGGCCGTGGGTGGTCAGAGAAGGAGCACAAAGGGGATGATGGGGGAAATGGGCGGATTCTGGGGCAATTGGGTGGGCTTCCTGGAGAAGGAGGGTCTTAGACTGAAGTCTTTGGAGAATGGGTAGGAGCTTGGCTGGAGAGAGACCATTCTCAGCAGAGGGAAGAGCCTGGGTAAAGGAGGGAAGGTGGGACCCACCACAGTGAGGGGCAGCCTGACATGAGGGAAAGGTGAGAGTTTGGGGAGTGGGGAGGCTGGATGGGATCTGCTTCAACACAGCTACCCACCAGCTTGTCCTCACACATAATCCTGGAAAGCCAGGGCTTGCTGGGTATGCTGTGTGGGCCAGCCCCGGGGGGTCTTTGCAGGGAGGAAGATGTCATGTGCACAGACGGGCCACCCTGTGTACATGTGCAGATGCCCAGCAGGCAGGCGGTTCCTTCCTGACCCCCCCCCCATATACACACAGGCTCCCTACCCACCGTGGGCAGGGGCAGCTCTAGAGGCTGAACACAAAGCCAGCCAGAAAACCCACAGCTCAGACCCTTAGACTGCACCCGAGCGCCATCTGGTGTTTATCTGGAGCACTGCATCCTCTGAGGTTTCCGGCTTCTTGGAGCCTTTGGGATGTCACACCCAGAAATGACATCCCTGGTCCTCACACCCAGAATCATCCATGGCCGGTCATGACACAATGGCCCCAACCCAAATGCACACAGGGCCTCACGGCAAAACTCCAGCAGTTACATGTGGACACAAACACAGCCATTCCCATTCACACTTCTTTGTACCTCTTCTCACCAAATATAGTTTCGGAAATAAGGGTGGAGAGCACTGTTGGTAGGCCCACATGGGCGTAACAGTGCACATCTCCTCTGTGTCTCTGCCTGCTCTTGGTCTGTTTGCCGCACACCGCTCATTCTCTCCTGGGGTCATCCTGCGCCGTTTCAGGCTTGCCGGCTAGCTGCTGCTCACGCAGGACCCCTCCCTGGAGAACCAGGCTGGCTCCACAGGCAAGCCCCACTGGTGTGTGTACTCACACTGACACACATCCGCCCTGGGCACCACATGGGTTAGGATGCTGGGGCCCATCCTATAATCTAATCACATTACAACCCAACGGACTTCCAAGTAAGTAATGGTAAAAATTGGTCAAAGGAAACACACTATCTTGCCATAGAAAGAAAATGTGGAGTTGGTTACTCCATAAGAGGTGAAGGCCGCCCCTGGAGCCAGTCAGGGGGCCAGCCCTTGTGCTCTCCAAGCTAAGACTATTCAGAGAAGGTTGCCATCTTCGAGGGGCCCCAAGGACACACACACACACACACACACACACACATGCTGAGCGCCACAGACCGTGCAGTCTGCAGACACACATTTATGGGTATACCACAAACAAAGGAAACGTGTGCATCCTGGCAGAGAGACCCAGATCAGTCAGAGAGGTATGGGATTAATCAGGGCAAACTTCCTGCCGGAGGAATTCTTGATCCCCGTGGCCTCAGCAATCCATTAGAGAAACAAGGAAATAAGTGCCTGCTGGGAGGCAAGCATTGTTGGCAGCTTCAGGTGAATATCTCATTTAACACTCATAACAACTCTGACTCCTAGGAACTCCTAGAAGTTCCTTTTCTATGCGTGCATATCACTTCCCTTTCTATGCATGAGGAAACTGAACCTCAGCAAAGTCAAGAAACCTGTTTAAGTTCACACAGCCATTAAGTGGCAGAGCCATGATGGAAACCTTAGCCTTTCTGGCTCCTTGGAGCACTTTCTGTCATCATCACACAGTCCTAGGCAGAAGGAACCTGAATGGTTGCTGGGTCCAGCTGAGCATGCACACAGACGGCAGCCCCGGGATCTGCAGGAGCTCATGCCCCGTGGGACAGGTGGCCCCGGGCCCTTTCTGGAGCAGGAGATGCTCCTGCCACATGTTGACTCCTGGAGCAGGGTGAAATCCGTATACTCTCTACCCACTGCTTTCTAGCCCTTTGGAGACAGTGTGATGTCCCCATCCCTGCTCTAACCTCCTATAAAGTAGCTTCCGGACAACCCCCTAAAATGTGAGTCCAAATGGATATTATCCTGTGTCTGAGAAACCCTGACAGACCTCTGCCCAAGGATCCTGGTGTCAAGGGAGGGGGACACTAACCGCTGGGGTTCATTCTCAGGCATGTGGGACTGGGGGACAGGAGAGGACGCTCAGCTCGGAAATACTTGTTGAATGGATGCGTGAATGAATAAGCCAGTGAATGAATGAATGATCAGCCGCAAGTCCACTCCCTGCCAAATCCTCTTCCTGCTCTAAGGCTGGCCCTCGATTTTCCTCTGGGTCCCCTCACCCCATGCAGCACAGCCCAGAGCCCTATGAGAAATGCTGTCATGCTGCACCCAGGGCCCCACTATCTCTGTTACTTGCTTGAGGGACCCCAGCTCAGCCAGTGCTGAGCCCCGCCCTGCTGGCAGGAACGCAAGCCCAAGCCTGAGAGCTCAGAGAGCTATAAACTGGCTTCACAGTCCAGGCAGATGCGGCATTCCATTTGTGAGGTCAGAATGGGTGTCCCAGCCTGTGCAGACTGTGTCTCTGAGCCTGGAGTTTGTAGGAAATGTGCACCAGGCCTGGGAGTGGGTGTACCTTGGGAAGCTCAGCACAGACTTCTCCCCACAGCCTTCTCAACTCCCTGCTCGCTGCCACGTGTTCATTCACTGGCATGAGCATAACCGTGTGTCCGCACAGAATACACACTGGGAAGACTTTCAGGCCCTTGCACACACATGGCTGTACACACGCGCACACACGTGTCCATGTGTCCAGTTGCAAGGACCCTCCCAGTCAAGCCCAGATGAGCACTCTCCCCATGCCCAGCAGATATAGTAAAGGGATCCATTTAGGGAACAAACACTCCCCCTCCCCACACTGAGGTAGTGGCTTGGTGGCAGGGTAAAATTTATCATCATTATCCTAATATCATCTCCAGGCTCGACAGTGGCAGCAGCTAAAGAAAATACCAAGGCTTAACTTGGGGCACGTGGGAGAGAGAGGCAGAAGATAGGAAATATGATTTATGATGGAAATCAATGCAATCATAATACTCTGTGCTTGTACAATTGGGCTGAGCCTTCTGTGCCCACAGGCCTACTTCAACCCTGCCTGTCAGAGGATGTTGAGGACTGGGGGGCTGGGGCCAGGGTGAGTGGATGGGCCCAAATGATAGGACACTGCTCATCTCCTTTCCCAGCCTTCCTCGAAGGAGTGGATGCGCCGGACACTGTCCAAAGAGGAAGATGGAAGGAAGCAAATTAACCTATGTCGAGGCAGGCCTCGGGCACTATTGCCCGTATGGCTTATCCTGCTCACAGCACTGCCCTGTAAAGATAGATCATTCTCTCCTGCACTTTCAAGTCTTTGAAACTGGGGCACAGAGAGGTGAAGGGACTGAGTTAAGGTCACACAGCTCGTCATGGCAGAGCCAGCTGTGCTCTTCCTGTGCCACCACGTGGCCTGGTGTAGAAGGGCGGTAGGGGGCTGCTCATCGCATGCGGTGTGAGCAGCCAGGAGAAGCTTCTGCCTCACCCACAACCTCCGCCTACAGCCTCCCCTATCTGGCATCCAGAATTCCATTACTGATATCCCTTTGAGTTAAGCCATAACCTACCAGTTTGTACAGTGTGGTGGTGGTGGCCATGGTGATGGTCACAGTGACGGTCTCTCAAGCCGGGCTTGTCGTTAACATAGGGCAGGGGGCGGGGTAGAATAACAGACAGCCCTTGCAGGGTGTATCGGAGATAAACTTATTTCCACTTCACAACTTTCTAGAACTGAACCAAAAATTCCACACCGTGGCCTGGGAGACTGAGAGTGGGTGGAGCAATCTGTCTTTCTTCCTGGTAGATTCAGACAAGAGCATGATTCTGTCACGGAGTGGAAATCCCTTCACGCTGCTTATGCTAAAGATGGGGTGGGGCAGATGGAAAGTGAGCCCCCACCTGAGTCCTTGCCTGGGCCTGGGGGGAGGGGGTAAAGCAGCAGTCAGGGCAGGCGCCCCCCAGACGGGAGCATTTCCCCCCTTGTGTCCCCTGAGAAAGAGGCAGGGTTTCAATCACAGGGGGAGGGAAGGAATGAGTGAGCGGACAACTGAACGCTGTCAGGAGCAGGTCTCCCGGCTGCACGCGTGGAACTGGGCAGCAGGGAATGAAGTTAGAGCCCCAAGATGAGCGGCCTGGAAGGAGAGGCAGGTGTCTGGGGACCAGAGGCTGCTTGCAGGCGCTTTGTCAGGGCGAGGCAGAGCTCGGGCCGGGGAGGCTCTGAGGCCAGGATGACTCAGGAAAGGCCTTCAGCCAGGCTAGCAAGGGGGCAGAAGCCCCAGCAGGGGCGCGGACTGGGTGTGCACGGAAAAGGACGCGGGGAGAGCGGGCGTCGGCGGCAGCCGGACACCCCGGGCCAGCCAGCGGCAGAGCGGGGGCCGGCGGCGGGGAGCGGGGAGCGGGGAGCNACCGGGGAGACGATGAGATGGAGAGAAATGAAGCGGGACCCGGCCCGAAGCCTGGGGTCGCGGGGCCGGCCGGCGGGGCCGCCGGGCCGTCGGGGGTGACAGCTCTGGCATTTCGAAGGGCACCCGGGGGCCAGCGCCTGCCTCGAGGAGACCTCGGGAGCTCGATAGGCTTTCCAAACCTAATTAGTGTTTAATGGTCTGGAGAGACGCCGCATTCGCCGTCACCGGCCGCACCATGCCGTCCGGCTTCAGATTCTTAATTAACCTTTAAGGAGACGGTCGGCTGGTGGCCGCCTGGGGAGGCCACGTGCATCCCGAGGGGCGTGCACGCGCCCGGGCCCGCGGGCTCTCTGGGGACACGGTCCCACTCAAGCGTCTGAGTGTGGCTCCAGCCCGCCCCCCCCCAAAGCAGGCTTTCGAAAATGCGCCCCCCCCCCGCACTCATTCCCAACGAGGTGTGGCCGACTGGGACGACAACCGGGTTGGGGCGGCGGGGAGCAGGCAGCGCCCTAACCCGCTGGTTCTGGTTCGGGAGAAAGGGAAGGGAAGGAAAAACGCAGCCGTCATTTGCCGTAGCCACAGCCGCAGCCGTTAGGGGGCGCAGTCTGGCAGGCAGCCCCGCGCTGACCAAGGCCTCCAGGGCAGAAGGGGGTAACCTGGATGCAGGGGGAGGCGTAGGCGTGGGTGGCCACGAGACGGAGGGGGACCTCGACCCCGTGGAGGAGGTGGGCTTTATTAGCCTGTGGACAGGGGGAGTCCCTAAAGGGTATCAGGTGGTTCATGGTTCAGAAGTGTCCTGCTTCCTGCAAAAAATGTGGAACCAGGGAGGATGAGAGGGCGATCCAGGTAGAGGATGGTAGTGCCTGGAATAGGGTCAGATTCTAACCTGAAGGATCCAAGGTATCGGAGGGTGTGAGCCTGGCCATTGGTGGTGGCAATGACATTCCTGAAGCCAGACACCCCACAGAGAGACTCTGGCATTGGGCTGGAGGGCAGGTGAGCCTGTGGGACAGCCAACAGAGAATGAACAAGAAGATCCAGAATGTGACAGGGAAAGAGGGCAGGGATGTGGTGGGAGGTTTGGAACTGCCTCTAGCAGAGTGCAAGTTGAAGAGAAGGGGATGGGTAAAGTCTCCGATTGGGAGAGAGGGGAGAGGGTAAGGGGCCAGCTGCATGTGGGAGAATCTAGGTGTTGAATTCGGAAGAGCAGCAGAAGGCACAGTGGAGACAGGTTGGGGGCGGGGTGGTCGGGCACCAGCATGGAGAGCAAGCCCATGCACTCCAGGACCCCGCCTCGCATTCCCTCTCTCACCCTACGCACACCAGACTCCACACACACCCCACCTCACACAACACACACATCACACACCTTATGTACGCACCACAGGCAGCCCCCCACACTGCATACACTTACACACACTCACATGCAAGTCCCCTCACACCTATACCACACATTCCCAGTCACCCACTCCCTCGCGCATCCACATTCTTGCACACCCATTCACCCATCCAACCCCTTCATGCTGCCCAGCCCTTAGACACACACCATCACACTCACACCTAAGCCTGACACACTCGTGGGCAGTGTCTATGACCCAGAGACCCTGGCATGTTCGGGGAGGAGGGCCATGATCGATGCTTATTAATGAAGCTGCCCCA
This sequence comes from Ailurus styani, assembly GCA_002007465.1. Classification (NCBI taxonomy): domain Eukaryota; kingdom Metazoa; phylum Chordata; class Mammalia; order Carnivora; family Ailuridae; genus Ailurus; species Ailurus styani. The sequence continues at coordinate 791,180 of LNAC01000197.1, forward strand.
GAGATGGCTAATTGATGGCGGTGTGCGGCTGTTGTCTGGAATTTAACCTGATTCATCATTTAGCCTGTTGGAGGCTGGAGAGCTGTGTTAATTAATGCCAGGAAAACAGACTTGGATGAGCTGGCGGTGCAGCCTCATATTAGAAAACGGAGAGCAAGGGGCAGAGGGAGGGAGTGGGAAAAAGAGAGAGAGAGAGGGAGGGAGAGAGAGAGAGAATGATTAAATCTAAAGCTCAGAGACAAAACAAATTCCAAAAAGCAAATGTCGGTGCCATTTCTAGGATGACTCAGGCTTGTGCTTGGCCGGCATCATCAGGCTGTGGTGTGGGGATTAAGAGCAATTTCCTCTAGATTTGTCATTTACTTGGTGTGGGCTTTGTTTTCTCCTTTAACTCGCCTGGGGACTGACTCTCCAATCCTCCCACTGAGTCCAGTGAGATGGGGAGGAGGAGTCCCAAGTCAGGTGAGGGCGGTGGGGAAGGCAGAACTCCTTTCCTGGTCATGAAAGGGACTCAGTCTGGCAAGGGGGTCCACAGTCCCAGAGCAACCTCCTGGATCAGGATGCGTGGGGAGGGAGGACTCATACCTGACTCGGGGGCAGGCCGAAGGGAAATGCAAACAAGAAAGTGGGCCTTGGGAAACACAGGCGAGGGGCTCTGTCCAGCCTCAGGGCCAGGATGCTCACTCCCCTTCCTGGTCCTGCCCACTCAGCTTAAGAGGCTCAGAGTCTAAATCAGGAAGGCAGTGGTCCCCCTGTGGGCTGGGAGACATCAGATCCAGTCGGAGAGAGCCCCTTGAGGCTCAGAACTCAATGGCCAAGGGCCCTAGAGAGGTGTGAGCTCTCAGGGGAAGGGCCAATAGCTGATGTGAAGGGAAGGCTGTGAACATGTTTTGGTGGAAAAAACAGATTCTGAGGTCTGCACAGCTGAGGGAGCCTTGGAACATGGCCTTGACTTGCCTAGTGGAGCTCTGGTACCAGAGTAGGTAAGGGGAAACAAAGGGAAGCCAGTTAGGACTGGAGACACGTCCTCTGTAATCACCAGAGCTGACCAGCTTGGATTTAGGGCACCCCTTTGCAGAAGGGAGCCCCCTCCCCCACCACTGTAGTGTGGGACAGCTACTGAAGAGCTGAGGAAGGCAATTCCATGTGAATGTGTTGCTGGTGCCCGCCAAGTATGGGGCCATGTGGCTGGGCATTTGGGGACTCGGTTATGCTGCGGTGCAGCGCTGAGGGCAGAAGGTGTGGTGCACAGCTGGGGGATAGGAAAGGGGAGGGCTTAGACACCATTTCAGCAAGGCCCTTTTGCAGACCAGGTGTGGACTTCTGGAGGGAAGGGCCATGTCGTTGAGGTTTGCTTTGCCATCCTTGTGCCAGAGAACAGGGGCTGACCGACAGAGGTGTTCAGTAAGCCCTGGATGGATGGATGGATGGATGGATAGATGAAAGAACAAACTAAAGGCCCATCAAAACAATAGGATCCAGGGGCACCTGGCTGGCTCAGCTGAAAGAGCATTAGACTCTTGATCTTGGGGTTGTGAATTCAAGCCCCACATCAGGTGTGACGACCACTAAATATTTTTTAAATATATACATAAAAATAAATAAATAACAAAGCCATAGGCTCAAGTACTGGTAGGCCAGGTAAAGAGGACAGACCTGGGGCAGGTGGCGGAGAGACTTTGAGAGGGTAAGGGGGGCCACAAGTGAGCTCAGGGTGTTGAAGCCTCAAGAGAACATAGTCTCCCACCCTCCCCAACCAGTCTCTGCTCTTCCCCCAAGGCTGTCCAATCTTTTCAGTTCAATAGAGTCCAAAAGAGAGCCCAGGGCATAGGAGATGGGAAAGAAAAGAAATCAAATGTTAGGTATTTCCTCAAAAATGATGGAAATACCCACTAAGACAGGAGGAGAAGGGGAGGAGTGGGGAGAGGAAGGGAAGAGAAAAGGAGAGAGAAGACAGCTGTTGTTCATTTATTGAGCACTTACTGAATGCCAGGTGCTCTACTGAGAGCATCACCTGAGCTATCTCTCGCACTAATCCTGCCACACTCTCAAGTGGGCTAGGCCTCTGGGAGGTCAAGTAAATGCCTCATCTCATACGAGCAAGTAGATGGCTAGGACTGAGAGCCAGGCCTCCCAACTAAATCAGGGCTTGTTTCCTCCAGAATTATCTATCCACTGCCGTTTAAAAAAAAAAAAAAGAATCACCCCCTCCCCGACTCTGAAGAGGGTTAGCGACCCAGCCTGGCCGCGCAGGCTAATAAGCTTGGTTTCCACAGCAGCAGATCTTAATTAGGACCGCGAGGGTCCTCCCGCCCTTGGCAGGCAGCCCTGGCGTGTGGGTGGGAGCAGGTGAGATGGACGCGGGGCCCAGAAACAAAGAGACAGGCTGCCCTCGGCTGTGTGGACCTGAGGGAGCCCGGACGGGTGGGCAGGGGCATGGTAGCCCAGCTCCGCGATTTCTCCCTGATGTCCCACGGCGTCCGTCCTGTCCGCCGTACCTGCCACAGCCCCGAGAAGCATCTACCCACACAGGTGGCCCCAGCCCCGGCCCCACTGCAGTGGAGGGGGGATGAGGGAAACCGGAAAGCTGACTGGGGAGTCCCTCCCTCCTGGAAACCAGCAGAATAGACCTTTGACGGCCCCTGGCAGCGGGGGGGCTGGGGACGGCACCTCCTTTGTTTGTGTCAACACACACCCCCCCGCGCGCGCATGTGAGGGGAAAGCGTTCTGTAAACTTCGATGCAGAGAGCAAGGAGAGGGTGGAGGCTGGGAGGGGGACAGGAGAGAGAGGGGAGAGCGGAGAGAAGGGGAGGGGGCAGCCCGAGGCAGCCCCGCCAATAGGCTCTGTCAGTCCTCCGCCCGCTGTTCGCCGTTCGCTGGGCACCTGCGAGCAGAACAGCCTGTTGCATAGCAACTGCCCAGCGCCCGGAGGGGGGGCGGGAGCACGGCGGCTGCGCGGCCGCCCGGGGGCTGCTGGGACGGCGGCTCGGCGCCCCAGCCGCCTCCTCCCCGCGCGGAGCCCCCGCCCTCTGTGCCGCTAGCAGCAGCCGGCTTCCGCCGCGCTCCCCGGAGAGGGCGTCCTCTGCCCCCCACCGCGTCTCTGGCTCGGAGCCGGCCGCCTCCCCCGCGCCCTCTCCCTAGTGACAGGCTCCCGAGGCCAGGCTGGGGCTGGGCCTAGGGGCCCCCTGGATCCCAGCATGAAAGCCAAGCTGGGCAAGTTTTACTTCCATCCATCAAGTGCATCCTGTGCATAAGCCCTGGGCTCCTGTCTTCGCACACATGGGGAGGGGGCCCAGACAACGGCCGGTTCCGATCTAAATATTCACCTGGCACTTCTCGGGCATCCCTGACCAGACTCCACTTCCCTGAGCGCGCCGCCGCAAGCTGCTTCATTCTGAACGTGACTGGTGGGCTCTGTTGTCCCTGCTGGGGACTGACACCCCGGCCATGGCACCAGCTCAGCCCCTCCTGGGGTCCCCCTGACTGCCCGTGCACTCACCCCTGGACTTTCCTCACACTCTCTGGCACCCTGATAGCACCCTGTCTCCTCGGCTCACCCAGGCTTTCTGCCTCTGAATACCCAGCCCTTGTCCATACCTTACCCACCCCGTGACTTTGCTCATCCGGCTCGCTTGGCTTCCGAGAGGACTGGAGGACATGAGCCACCTCATGTGATCAGCCGGAGGTCTGGAGCTTGGGAAGGACAGGACAACTGTCACCTGCCACCACCACCCAGGCCTCTCAGTCCCCGTCCAGGCACATGGCTGTAGTCCACGCAGGTCTGCATACTCTCATGTCCTGACCCAGAGCCAACGGGTCCAGGCCTGGGCCGGGTCACAGCTGAGTCCTCAAGGTTGTCAGGTGTCTGCGCTGCTTCTCATCTGCCTGTCCTTCATCCCCTTAAGGACCATTTGTGACAGCAGCAAAGTGAGTCCAGAGGCGATGGCTCGAAAAGGGACAAGTGTGGCTGTGTGGACCCAGTCACCGGTCTCCCCGGGGTGGGGGTGAGGGGGTGTGGGCTTAGGACTCTACTCTTTAGACCGGTATGAGAGGAGGTGAGAGTGACAGTAAAGAAGGGGAGCCTTGAAACCAGCACGGAGACAGGGTAAGGCAGCTCTGTGGGTGACTTGGAGGTGACCGCAAGTACTTTGCCGAGGGATGGGCGGAGGGCCTGGGCTGGCAGCCAGCCCCACCCAGGGGCCGCTCCTAGCCTGGCTTTCTAAATGAGAAGAGGGGTGAAGAGCTGGTGGGACCTACATGCAGCTTTGTGTCCTGACCCAACAAGCATCAGATGGCCTTCTCAGAGCGGGGAGTGGGAGCAGAACCAGATTTATTAAAAAATCTTATCTGGAGGGTTTGCATTTCAATGGGCTGTGGATTTGCATATTTTAACAATAACCCCAGGTTCTTCTGTCTGGTCTGTGCTCACTGACTGTCTCTCTAAATGAGGATCAGGATCTGAGCTTCAGCAAGCCCTTCCCCACCCCAAGGTACCACAGCCCCACCTTGCTGGAGGGGAGGGCCTTTGGGTCAGAAACAGAGCTGTCCAGTAGGTGACCACCTCTGGCCTCTGGACACTCCTGTCCCAGAGGCATGCCTGAGGCAAGAGGGAACACGGCCAGTGATGAGGCGTTCACAGGGTTCTGGGTGTATAGCAGGAAAACAAAATGGGTGTGGGCCTTCCCTCACAAAGAGAAGACAGACACTGAACAAATAAGTCCACAAGTTTGGGATAATAATGGTTCATAATCAGGCCACACTGTGGCAAGGCAATTGAAGGGAGGAATGGGAAACTTGAAGGAACACTTCATTTAGATTGCAAGGCCCCGGGGGGAAGCTGAGGCCTGAGGGAGGCATGGGAGGTAGCTAGGAGAAAGGGCAGCTAGAGCAGCTGCACCCCTGGAGGCCTGGGGATCGGCGGGGCGGGGGTGGGGTGGGGGCACGCCCCGGGAGGGGCGCCACCAGCTGGCCTGGCCGGGTGCGCCTCGGAGGCTGGACTGAGGTCAGAAGTCCCCAGTGAAGGCAAATTGCTCTCTACACTGACTGTTGGGGTGTCCTTAAGTCTGAACTTTATGGTGACCACAGATGGGATTCCTGGAACTTCTAACCACTCTCTATAGAAGGAACCATATGTGATTTATTAAGGAGATAATTAAAATATTAATATATTTACAAGAAGCTACAATAACATGCACCGCTTCTGCCATTCCCCTGCAATCCCTTCTCACCAGGGGACTGTGGAAGCCATGGGGCGGAGGCTCATTCTTTTATTCCAAGGTTCCTGAAAGCCTGCTAGGCACAGTCCTGGGACTCCACCAGGGCATGTGATTCAGATTCTACCTTCCTGGGGCTTTAAACAAACAATTTCTCCATTAATTAATTGTGAATTACTATTGGCTAAGTCCCACAAAGACCAGGTCCTGGCAGAGGGCAGAGTAGCTGAGGAGCCACCCACCTAGGTCCTCGTGATCTCACATGTGAGTTCTCTTCTCTGTCCATAACAGGTGGTGGTTTCCTCACCCCCAGCCTTTTATACCAAAGGCTGAGAATTCTCAATCTATTCTCCCAAAGTTGCCCAAAGCTCATCTTCAAAAGATAAATCTTTGAGTCGTGATCTTTCTGTCACAGGAGCAATGCTGAGAACACCTGCTGGTCCGGGAAGTTCCTGGTGCCTGGCTTCGTAGATGGAGAGAACTCCAGGGCAGTGGGAACCCAGAAAGGCATCATCTGGGGTAGCTCCATGGGCACACAGCCTGTGCAGGCATGGAGGCCCCACGCTCAGAAGGGTGACCCGCGTGGGGTTTAGTGCTCTGCATTTGCCATCTTGAAATTCTTAAAATTTTCTCTTTGCACTTATGTTTCAAATCAGTGAAGTCTGTGGGACAAAGGAGCACGTGTAGGGGGGCTTGCTGCCTCTTGCTCATGCGAGGTTTTGTTCCCCACCGTCTGCCCAATCCATGTACATCCTGGGCCCCACAAGCCAGCAGTCAGCCCTCTAGGCTGGCCAGCAGTGGCCTGGGTGAAGGTTAGGGGAGGCTTGGGCCAGGCCTACTCACCCAGTGATACCCCAGGCTGGCAGCACTGTGGCACATCTGGTTGGCCAACAGAGGCCATGTCTTAGCAACGGCAAGCCTCTTGCCCCAGTCTAACACGTCCTGGGAAAACATTTATAATACCCTTTAAGGTTGACCATCCATTGTGGGTTGGGACAGTGGGTGGCCCCTTGGTGGAGATGAAGACTTGCTTGACTTGCAAGGGCCCATTCCTGCTAGGCTAGTGGCAACGTGTCAGTGGGGGGCTCAGTGGAAGGGAGACCCCAGATCCTCAGGCCTAAGATGCCCCCCACACACACACACACACTGTTGCAGGGGCTCTGGGTACCTGGGAGGGTCTCCGTGCCTGAGGGGACTCTCTCTTGCCTCCTTCCTGAATCTGGCTTGCATTCGTCTCTTCTGGCCAGCTCAAGGCACCCTCCAGGCACAAGTTGCAAAAAACAAGCTATGTAATTTTGGTGATTCTGTATAGGAGCTAAATGTTCTGATATTTGCATTTAAAACTGGCATCACACAAAATAAAGATGAATGGTAGGATCTATGCTAATAACTTAAAATTTCTATTTCTTTTTACTTAAAACGACCTCAAATAGCAAATAAAAAAGACCATGACAAGCCAAGAAAGAGAGAGACCGAGGAAAAAACGAAAAACTTTATAGTTTGTGCTTTAACAATGCTTTTTCCCCTTGCTTTTTGAATAAGAAAGAGCCCTGCAAAATTCTCTCTCTTCCCAGAGCAGTGATGCTCCTGGGTGGGGTACAGATATCCCACGGGGCCCCAGCCTGCGGGGTCCACTGCTTCACAGTTTCCACTTATGCGTGCGGGGTTGGGGGACAGACAATATAAAAGTCGATTCTTTGGGGGGATGAGAACAAACAGTGGGGACTGACGAGGAACAGGAGTCAGGCTCCTCACAAGCGCAGGAGGCGGTGGGAAGGGAGGGAGATAAGAGACACCGTCAGTGAACAAAACGAGAGAAGAAGTGGCATTGCCACACTACACCATGGCTTGGGGGGAGGGGAGCCCCTCCAGTGAGCAGGGGAGCTGGGTGTCACCAGGCACCAGCATGTCCCAACGGAGCCTGAAAGGACCCTCGCTCAGCATCGAGGTTTGAACACCCACCCTGGAATTACATTTGGAGCTCAGGGGCTGCATGGAGAGCACCCTGGCCATCCCCGTAGGCCCCCACAGTCATCCCTGCCACCCAACCACCCTCTGCCCACCCTGGCACCATGCAGGGCTTCAGTCCAGACCTTCCATGGCATTTCTGGGTCACATACTGGAAAGCAACATGGAGGGTGAGGTTTATGGAGAGGCTACAATGCAGAAGGATCTATACTAGTTTCCTCCTTTATCTTGTTTATTCCCAGTCTCCAGCCGAAATGAATTCTTTGAAGATGTCTGTAATGTCCTCCAAGTACTACTCAAACATGCACGCATGCTCTCTCTCTCTCTCTCTCTCTCTCTCTCTCTCCAGGGGAACTTAGTCCCAAGTTAGTGTCTAGGACGTCTGTGGGTAGGAAACTGGGTCCCTGCTCTTGCTTGAGGAATAAGTGTCTCTCTATTTTAGTCTGTCACACACACATACACACGCACACACACGCTATGAGAGGAGGGAGCTCACAAAGTAGTACAAGGCCATGTGTGACAAAGGGACCCAAGAGGTAATCAGGGAAGTCTTCTTGGAAGAGGAGGGTTGTTGAGGATGGCCAGTGAGGAGTGACAGAGAACTTTCCAGGTCCTTTTATTTCTAAAACAGCTCTGGGTCAGCTGCCTGGGGGCCTGGCGTGAAGCAGAGGGTTCAAGTGCCTGAGAAGGCAGGTGGAGGGCCCTAAGGATCCTGCTGGTGTGAGGGCTGTCCCAAGGGAAGGCAGGGCAAGTTCATGAGTGGATGTCCCCAGGGATCTCGCCAGCACTGGCTTAAGAAGTGAGAGGCCAAGGGGCTCAGCTCCTGTCCCCAAACCTCCATGTCAGCTCTCAGGAAGATAGTTGCAGCAAAGGGGAAGCTGGGTGAAGTCAGTCCCTTCCTGGTTTGGTGGCAGAACACATCTGGGCACTAAGGGACCAGTGGCTCCCTCTGCAGGTTGGCCCTATTCTGGTGGGGTGGTCATTCCAGCCTCAGGGAGCCCCTAGTGGGGCACAGACAGAAAAATGGCCCTCACATGGGGACCAGCCCAGGAGCCCAGTCCAGGTTGCACCCAGGACAAGGAAAGGCAGGGTATCTGGAACTGAGGGTTAATCAGGGCCGGCTTCCCAGATGGGGGAGGGATGCTTCTGTACCCCGGCCCACAGGGGGCTGCAGAGAGCTGCAGACACCTGTGAGAGGTAAGAGTGACAGGGGGGAACCTATATGGGGAGGAGGGGATATGGGAAGGGGAGGGAGAGTCAAGAAAGAGCCAGGCTGACCTGTCTGTCAATCTGTCTGCCTGCTCACTGGCCACGGACCTCTTTTTCCGCAAGGAGCCAAGTTGGACAGACAGGTGAAGCCTTTGGACTGGCTCAATCATCGTATTTATTCTAATTGTATCGTAATCGTCCCCAAGGAGCCTGGTTCAAATGAGCTTGACATTATTAAAATTTTAATGCCCAGTTTTCATAGCTGAATGAATATTTAAAGGGTATGTCCCAGCTTAAGTTATGATGATGAAGAAATTAATGGAATGTCTTGTTTAATGCATGGATATGTGTTGATGCAAAAAGTGGCAGAGATGGGGAGGGGGAGGAGAGGCAGAACCGGCAGAAGAAGCCACCTGCCAGCCCTCTGCTGCAGTAGGGACAGGGAGGACCCCCCAAACCTGGGCCACAACCACTCACTCCCCGTAACAGGACCCTGAGCTGGAAGCAAAAGCACAGTAAAAGAGTTAGTGATGTCCCCGGAGGAGTGACACCAGAAGACTTCAGGGTGCATTCAGGGAGCAGTTCCTGGCCGAGGGGGGCAGCCCTGAGTTGCCCTCCCCTCCCCGCCCCTGCCCACCACACCCTCCCTTTGCAGGCACGCAGAGGCACAACCCAGGTGGAAGGCCACAGAGGGGTGCAGATGACAGCTTAGAAAGAGAATCAGCAAGGGGGCCACCTGCACCCTAGCCCAGGTCCCACCAGCCCCCAGCCCCAGGCCCTCCTGGAAAGATAATTCAGTGACCAAGGGGGATGGCTGGACAGAGGAGCAACAGATACGAGAGGGGAAATGCCCCAAGAAGTCGGCTCCGATGTCCTTGAAGCATGCTGTTCACCTGTAAGGGACAGCCTGGGGCTGTGTGGCCGGTGGCTCCATGTGGCCAGGGTCTGAGCGGGCAAAGTTACAAGAAGGATAAGGTGGCAGTGCCCCTCCCCCCATCCGACCCATCGTCGGCTCTCTCAGTTCCCTCACCGGCCATCTCTGCGGCCCTGCGCAGCCTCCTCTCTCCCCCTCCGCAGGGCAGAGCCAGGCCTTGGTGAGGCTGGACAGGGCTCGAGTCTGGAACAGGGGCGGGAGACACTGGCCAGGGGAGAAGTTCTCCCTCCAGGCCCCAGGCATCTGTTCAGAACCTGCCTCAGCTGAGAAATCTTCCCAACAGAGCCTGACACTTTATTTCTGCTGAGAATTAAGAAAGCACCGGGCCGTATTTTCTCTCTCCATCAAGACTGGCACCTCTTCCACAGCCCCGAGAAGGCTGTCTGGATGCTGACCGTCCCTAGATCATAATAAAACACGAAAAATGACCCCAAGAGCCACAGGTCCCTGGGAACCAGCTCAGCTCAGTCCACTCGTGGGCGTGGAGCACCCCGTGGGTGCCTCGCCCGTGGCTGAGGGCAGGCGGGAAGGCGGAGGAGCCCCTGGACTACAGTTGCCAGGAAGCCCACAAATTAGAGGCTACCGCTGAGTCACAGAGGATGTCAGGGAGGGCTGGGGTGGGGCTGGGAGGCTGAGGGGCTGGAAGGGCTGGAAGGGCTGGAAATCCGGCCAAAGTCCATGAGCCTGGGACAGAGTAGTCTCAAATGCCCACGTAGGGGGACAGGCTGGCTGCTGGGGGTGGGGTGCCCCCTGAGGTAGAAGGCGCCACGCACAGGCAGATTCAGTTGGCCCTGTTCAATTTACCTTGTTTAATTTCGAGGTGTTTCAGGAAGGAGGGACATTCTAGAAAAGGGTTGGATACTGAGTCCCAAAAGGCACTCGATGCGGAATCAGGAGGGCCCCGGCTCCCTCCTGGAGCCCTTCCCCCAGAGCCAGAAGCCTGCTTGCCTTCGGCACTCTTTGCTCTAGAACTGCAAAGGAGGCTGTTTATGGGAGGGTGGGGGGGTCCAGGATCCCCTGAATGAAGCCAAGAACTTCATTACGTCCCTCTTCCTTCTCACGGTGATTGGAGCTTTCTGTAACACCACAATCTCCTCTCTGGCGGAGCTTACATACAAAGTAGCTTTTTTCCCCCTCAACTCTGTAAGGCCTGCCAAGTCCTGTGGCAAACGTTGATGCTCTGACCCCAGCGCGGGGGGCGGGCCCCCCAAGTCCTGTCTCGCCCCCCGCAGGCCACCTGTGTCTCATTTCCTCTGCTCCGTGCCCTGCCTCCCGCCTCTCCGTCCTTCCTCGTGGTGCCTCTGCCCTTCCGCTGGCCTTGTCTTCACCTTGCTGAGTCACGGGCACCCACACTCCCCCACCCACTTGTCCTGACGCAGCCACAACTCACTTCGAATCCCAGACCAGAAGGCCCGAGGACGCTTGTAACTGGCTGGTCCAGCCTCCGCACACGAGGGGACCTGGCAAGAGTCACCTGGAGCGCCCGGAAGCCTAGAGACAGCGCTGGCTCCTCTGGCCGCGGGGTGGCTCTGCCTCGGCGTCTCCGTCTACGAAATGGGGCGCCAGTCCCTGCCCTGTCTGCCTGTCAGGGTGTGTTCGTGTGAGAAATGAAAATGCAGTGAGGGGGAAGGGAAGTGCTTGACAGGCGAAAGCACTGGAAAAGACATAACGTAGGATTCCATTTGCGTGATTCCTTCCGTTTTTATTGTCTGAAATACCTTGGGGCCTCAGGCCCTGCGAGCCCACCCCGTTGCCTCAGGCTGCGGACGATTGAAGCCCAGTGCCGATCGGAGCCGCGATGCTTGGAGTTCAGAGACCCCTAGTGGCCTGATCGAGGCACTGACGTGGGTCCCGGAGGGGGGAGAGAGAGAGAGGTGGGCCTCCGGGAGGCATGGGGGCTCAGGCCGTGTCCCGGTGTCCTCCTGTCCCCTAGAAACCGCGGGAGACAGGAGCTGTGCCCCTGCACACACACCCCAAGTGGACCGAGCTAGCTGGGGTCAGGAGCCACAGCTCTGAGCCCAGCTCCAAAGAGGAGCTGAGGGGCCGGAGCCTCGGGCACCCCCGGGACCCACAGCCCACATCTGCGACGTGGCACGTGGTGGCCAGAGACCGGCTCCTTTTGGTGAAGCCAGCCGTCTCCAGTGGGCCCTGGCTGGCCAGAGATGCACCGTGGGGACCCCTCACCTGCTAACTTCACAGGCTAACCAGAGNACCCCCCGGAGTCCACAGTCCAGAGAGGCCCTCCTGGAACAATGGAGCCCTGGGGACTGCATAGGCGAGGGGAGAGGGGGTGGGCCTTGGTGCACCTGCAGGGTGTGTGGGTGTGCCGGTCAGCAGGTGCGGTCCGTGTGCCTCCGTCCCTATGAACTTTGTGTGCCTTTGGGTGTGGGTGTCTGCCCCTCATACCAGGCCCGCTCTGACACTGCCCCCTGTGCTCTCTTGCAGATGAACCGGCCGATCCAGGTGAAGCCAGCGGACAGCGAGAGCCGAGGAGGTAGTAGCTGCCTGCGCCAGCCCCCTTCACGTGAGGGCTCACTTGTCTCTGCCCCCCTCCCCAGACCCAGCCCTCCCCGCTCCCTGATGGGGTGATGCAGCGACTCCCTGCCCTTGCCTCCCACCCTAGGGATCTCACGGCTCGGTGTTGGGGCAGGACTTTGGGGCTCTGGGTGACTGGTATGGGGAGAGAGCAAAGGGAAGGTGGAGGTGATTGGCCTCTGCCAGATGGTGGGCTTCCTTCCTCCCTGTAAGTGAACAAGTAGCATGTCCTGGGGCACTCCAGCGCCTCTCTTAGGAACCCCAAAATGGTGTGCCCACCTCCATGATGCCAAGAACTCCCCCCCCCCCCCCCGGGGGNGATGGAGCATGAGCCGTCGAAAGGGTGCTGGGCTGGGAGAGAGGAGGTGGGACCTGGGAAGGTTCGGGCCAGAGCGGGCAAATCTAAGAAGGGCCGCCGTGGGGGCTTGGGACTGCTGAGGTCAAGATCCTGGAGACGGATCCAGGCAGACAGGAAGATGTCTGGAAGGGGACGGAGTGGGAGGGCACAGCCACAGCCCACAAGCTCAGAGCCCCAAGCCCCGAGGAAGGCTCTGGGCCTCCACCAGCGAGAGCCCCGCTACCATGGCACACAGAGGCCGCACAGGCACGGGCTTCTGGCTCCCTTCGCCGACCACCTCCACCACGGGCTCTGGCCTGGACAGGGCACTCCCCTCTCTGCTTAGACAGGCACTGAGCTAGTTCTCTCTCCCCTACCCTCCCCCCCTACAGAAAGTGTCCTTGGAAATAAAGAGCCAAAAGTAAAATAGGCAAAACCTACTTGGAAATTCAGAGTCAAGGTCCTTGTCCCAAGAGATCTGTAGTGTGGCCACAGGTGGCCTCCAGCCCCTGAGACCTGGGGTCCCTTCCTGCTCAGGCTGCTGTCCTCTGGGCCCTAGCAAGACCCTGACCTGGGCACGAGGTCTCTATGTCTACTGCCCTCCTGACTTGGGCCTCAAATCTCACACCCCGCCCCCCGAACCCAGCTGGAATTTTGGTGCTGCCCAAAGGGGCCCCATGATCCCAGGCTCTGACACACCTCCCTCTGGTCTTCTCAGAGCTTCCCATCCTGAGGACCCTGAGGGCAGAGGCGGGTCAGTTGAGAGGCAAAAATGGCTCGGGCGTAAAGGGCCCAGACAGGCAATACCTACCTGGTTCACGCTGTTTGCTCCTTCCTGGTTCCCAGCAGTCCAGTGACTTGGTTTGCTGTACACCCAGAGGCTCCTTGAATACTCAGCTCGAGGCATCCCTGGTGGGGAGTACTGTCCTGCCTCACGCAGAACTTCTCCTCAGTGGGCCTCTCCTAGAGACTGCCTCCGGGAGGCAGGCCCAGCAGGCTCTGGGCCCCATGATGGGGTGACTCACCTGCAGCACCCCGTTCAGGTAGCAAGGCCAGGATGCAGTGAAGAAACCCTATCCCCGGGTGGGGAGGGGGGAATCTCTGGTGCACAGGAGGGAGCCCGAACAGTAAGCTACTCCTGCAGCCCCAGAGAAGGGGCCCCCGAAAACTGGGCAGCCAGACACCTTGGCGCCTGAGCTGGCCTTGAAGGAGGGGAGTTTCCACTCCAGGAAAAGAAGTCGGGTGGCATGAAAAAGGACCCACGGAGTGGGGGGCCCTGCGGGGGAGCAGGGGGCCCCTCAGGTGTGGAGCAGATAGCTCAGAGTACAGCCAGTTTTCTCCGGGCCCAGGGTGGGGTGTCGGAAACACTGTTCCCAGCGAGGCCGCGCTGAGCTCAAATGCAAACACTCTTCTCCTTCACTTGCCTTGGAGGCAATAGCTCTCTGACTCCCAAGTTGCTAACCTCATCTCCTTTCTCCCATATATCTCCTGCCGCTGACACTTGCCCCAAACCAGATTAATCAGCTCTTTTATTCTTCCTGCAGTGGAAAGGGGGGGAAAAAAAGAGCCAAACCTAAACATCTATCTATTAATTGCATATTCAATATTAAACAGTGAGATGATCCAGAGTCAGCACTATCACCAAGCTATTTAAAAAAAAGAAAGAAAGAAAGTCAGTTTAAAATAATTTAATATCCATTAAATACTTCTTCTGGTGGGAAGAGGATGGGGAAGAGGTGAACATTAAAAAAGATGAAAGAAATGGGAACAGAGAAGTGTTTGGAAGGCGGCTGAGGGAAGAAGAGCAGGGTCTCAGGTGAGGGAGGCAGAGCCAGACTGAATACAGAGCTTCCATTCCAACCCGTGAGACATGAGACTCCATGGCCAGTGGGGGTCAAAGAAGAGAGATCACTGTGGCCTGGAGCAGGCAGGGAGGGCTTCCTGGAGGGAACTGGACCAAGAGGTGTACACTTGCCTGGAAACAGTGAGGACACAAAGTGAAAATGGGGCCCTGAATCCAGGGCCAAAGGGTTGGGTTTGTCTCCATCAGGAACAGGGGCCAGGGATCCTGGTGGGGGGAGCAGGCAGAGAGAGGGCATCACAGCTGTGAGGTCCCAGCGCAGGCGAGAGGAGCTGGTCCCTGCTGCCACGCTCACGAGCAGGGCTCCAGTCAGGCAGGGAAGAGCCCTCTCTGCAAGGAGGATCCAGTTCACCCCACAGAGCTCACTGGAGCAAGTTAAATTTAAACTGAGCCTCTCTCAAAGGAGCAAAGCAATTCATTAACCAGAAGAATGAGGCAGGCTGGGGCACCCCACCTGCCCTGGCCATCTCAGAGGCAGGGACCCTCCTTGCACTTGTGTTCCTTTGCCTCCCGATAGGCAGATGCATCCTGCCCCATGAGCTGGTTCATGGTCAGCATCTGAATTGGGCGCCATGGCTGCAGGGGTCCCTCAGGCTCCAGGTTTCACTCTCAGCATCTAGGTGGGTGCCCACAGTGCACTGCCCTATAGCCCTGGCTTCCTCCTCCTGCCTGGTCTCAGCCCAGGCGAGGACTAAGGCCAGAAAACAGGACAACCCGTGCCCGCTCCCCAGGAAAATGAGGCTCCCATACCTCAACATGGGTGCTCCTTTCAGGGAGTCAGGCCCCAGGGCCCTGGCCTCAGCCAGCAAACCTGCTTGGAGGCCCCCTGGGCTGAACCGGAGGAGGCTGGGGCTGGAAAGTGTGCCCACCTCCCTGAAAGGGCCCAAGAAGGAGCCCTTGAAGAGGGAAGAAGTGGCTGAGGTCTGGGCCGGGTGCAGCAGACATTGGCTTCATCCGACCCCAGACACACACCCGGACACCAGAAACCACCTCTGCCTCTTCTCAGCAACCATCGACAGGCCAGAAGGTTTAGTTCCTGTGGGCCTTATCCATGCCGTGCTCGGAGGAGCCCTGGAGAGCAGTCACACACCTGCACCCCCATCATCCCCAACACGCCCTACACCCACACTGGCAACCACACCCACAGGCCCCCACGCGCTCCTGGTTAAAGTGGAAAAAAAGTCCCCCACTGGGGACACGGGTTGGGGGAGCAGGCAGACTGGGGCCATCTGGTTTTATCTCGTCAATATGAAATGACGGAAAAAACAGCAACATGGGGGGCTGATGAGCCGGAGAATTTAGGAATCTAGATGACTTGGAAGGCAGTCCCAGGAAAGAGGGGATTTGGGGTTGTCAAGGGGCTGCGCATCCCTCAGAAGGGGGCAGGTGTGGTCCTGGGGAGCCCCCGAGAGGGAACGTGAGCGAGGCTGAAAGCAGTTTTCTCGAGTCTGTCCCCTCGGCCCTCACCCATCCACAACACCTAGAACTGGAAACTGCATACAAGTGTGCATGTGCGCGCGCACACACACACACACACACACACACACACACACTCCAGAGGCTCTGGCTTTGGGGGGTATGTGAGGCCTCAGCTGGGGGAGGGACTACTGAGTCCCCTCCGTGACCCATTCAGGGAGGCTTGAGGAGGCCCAGAGAAGAGGGGCCAAAGGGGCAGCTGTCACTGGATCCAAGGGGGGAGCCAGCCCGAGGCCAGGAGACAGTGGAGGATGGACACAGGCAGGAGGGCTGAGCTCCCTGTTGCAAAGTCCTATTAGCTACTGACTCAGGGCCTAGGGAGGAGGTGGCCTTGAACTCCACCCATGAACAGGACCCTGGCAGGGTCGTTGCAATAAGCTACCCCCTAGGGAAGCTTCTAGAGGGTGCAGGAGCTCCTTTTCTGTCTCCCTCCGCCCACCAAGTCCTTCAGAATGGCCTGGGTTGAAGGATCCCAGAGCAGTTTCCGTTCCCGTCCTCCCTCTCCAGACTGGGCGCCCCTGTCTGCCTCTCTCCCCCAGCTCCGTCTCTCCCTCCTGTCTCTGTCTGCTGGGGGTCGGGGGCGTCAGCGATGGCGGGGAGGGTTTGCGGAGAGGAGAGGAGCTGGGCAGGGCCAGGAAGGCTCGGGAAGGCTGGGGGACAGGTGCGACAGCCTGAGAGTCATTGCATGTGCACGGGGGCCTGGGACAGGCACGGGCTGGTCACTTAGCCGGGCGGCCGTCCTCCGGTCCGTCGCTGCTCCCACGTTCGTTTACGGGCGTCTTCAGGGCCGCCGTCCCCCGTCACCGTGGCCGGCACTCACGTGACAGCGGAGTCCCGCCGGGCTGGCTAATGAGGTTGGACACAATGCATGTGAATGCGGCTCTGAGGCCCTCCCTGAGGCCACGTTCCCCACCATAAAACCGTGGCTGATTCCATCCTCCCAGACCCTCCACCATCTGTAGCCCCATCGGTTCCTGCGGCTTTTTAAATCCTATTAAGTTCCTCATTTCTCCTCCGAGCATTATTTTATGTCTAAACAGACACAGACAGCGAACGTGCTAGGAGAGGCCTGGCCGCCCAGCGGAGGGGCGCGGGCAGCTCCCTGCTGCCGCCAGGTCCTGGGGTCCCAGGAGACCCGTGGCCGCACTGTTGACCTCCGCAGGTTGGGTGCGTGCCTTCCAGACCTTCCTAGCCATTTAGTCCCACACTCTAAGTTGGTAATGGAGCAAGCGTGTAGAGGAAGTAGATTGGCAGGCTGGTCCCGCCGTATGAAAATTCAATAGGAGTTTCCATTTTCAAATCTGAGATGGCAACGAATGTCTCGCTGACAAAAGTTTCTGGGTAGACAGAAATCCCTCGGGATTCTGTTAGGAGCCCTTGGCCCAGGTGGGACCGGTACACAGAATAGTAAAGGTAAGGGGGAGAGGGGCGCACAGCAAATTGAAGATGAATCTGAAATTATACCAAGGCAGTGGGAAACAAGGTTTAAAAAAGGAAATCTATTACTCTGGACAGCCCATGGGGGACGGGGGCAGCGGGGGGGGGTGCGAAAAGGCTTGTAGACCCTGTGTACTCCCCATGGGGACCTCCTGGCTGAGGCTCCCCTGGGGTGGGGTAGGCTGGGCAGAGACCCAGGCCAAAGAACAGCCTCACTTGTGCGCTTGTGTCCCACAGCCCAAGCCCCTCCGCCTCTGTCCCTTTCTCTCCCCTTTGGGGCATCAGGAGCCTCCCCCTGGGTCTAACACATCCTGCCTCAACTTCGGGGATCCTGGTTTGTGCCCTGCCTGAGCGATCCAAGAAGGAGCAAAGCTAACCCCAGCCCAGCCCAGAGGATGAGGTCCTGGGCCAAGAAAGGGGGTCCGGTGACTGAGGCCCCAAAGCTGCACCTCAGAGCAGAAAAGACTTTGCCTTCACTAGCCCCTCCACTTTCTGTGTCCCCATAGAAGGCCCTGGAAGCTGGGCAGTGTGTGTACTCCACTGTGCCTACGTGAATGTGTATGTGTTAGGGGAGCACACTTCCTTACCCATCCCTCCCTCACCAGACCTCGGTATCCTTAGCTTGTGGGGACCGAGGCATCACCATCCTCCCTTCCCACAGCCATGTCTGCGCCCAGGGATGGGCAAGGGGTCATGGAGAACCTTCAGCTGGAGGCTGGCTAACTGCCTTGTTGGCCAGGACATGGAACTCCGAAGCCTGGAGAGGCCGCGGAGCCATCGGTCCACCCTCCCCCGTGAGTCGGCCTCTCATCCCGCCCCTCCTGTTTTTAAAACCTATCAAGAAGAAAAGCAACTCCACAGTCCATCTTGGCCTCCCCCAGAGCTTGGAAACCCCGTTTTGTCAGCCTGTCCTGTCCTAGCCCCTCCAGAATTTCTCAAGTCATTGATTGTAACGTTTTCCCTTGAACACCAGCTCCAAAGTCAATGTCCCGGCTGATCTTTCATGTACATGATTCCTTCATGTATTTTGGACTGATATACCGAAGAAAAGGCGTTACAGCTTTCAGCTTGGGAAGTTTGAGTCAGACATAAGACAGTAGGGCCCAGACAGCACAGTGCTCAGGGAGCAACCTGGGGTAGGGGTCACTGTCGCCCTGCAGGACCCTGTGATATGCCTTTGGAGGGGGCTAAAGAATGAGACACCTCGTGCCAGGCCAAGTGGTCCGCCCGGGGCGTGGCATCTTTGATGGGCAGGAAGTGCTATCGAGTGTCTGACCACAATCCCTCCTACATTTGCTTAAGCATTTCCAACGGTTAGATTTCTTAGATGATGCTGCAAGGTCCCCCTGCCCTGGGGTTTTATTCTCCATAATCCCCATCCCTTAAAAATCTTTGTCTCCTTTTTTCCCCAAGACCCTTTAAAAAGAAGACATTTTTGAAAAATCCAGGAAGCCTCTCTAGTTCACACGACTAAACCCAAACAGCAGCTTGGTGAAGACAGGTCTCTGTGGTTGGGGAAGGAGGCGGCTGGCGGGAAGGGTCCCTCGTGAGGGCCCCACAGAGGAGGCTCCGGTGGGGCAGGCACACATTACAAATACCGCCGCCGCAACTCCTGCCGTGGGTGTGAAATTATAATTAACTGCAAACCTGCTGAGTTTAAATGGACTTTAGGTTTGCAGCTGGGGGAAGGGGTGTTGATTGATCTGCATTTTGTTTTTGAGGGGTTTTTTAAATCCATTCGGCAAGTTAAGTTGAGA
Source organism: Ailurus styani (assembly GCA_002007465.1). Taxonomy (NCBI): domain Eukaryota; kingdom Metazoa; phylum Chordata; class Mammalia; order Carnivora; family Ailuridae; genus Ailurus; species Ailurus styani. The sequence continues at coordinate 809,907 of LNAC01000197.1, forward strand.
CTCGCGGCTCCTCGCCAAATTCCCTCTGGCCCCGGCTAATTTAGCAAAGGATTGTTTCAGAGGAAATGGGATATTAATCATTGCAAATGGGCTCCTGGATGATATTTAAAAGCTGCCGCGTGTGTGCCCAGGCTGAAGGGGTCGATGACAGAAATCGGAATGACAGAGAGAGGCGACCGAGGGCCTCTCTGTCTCCCACCCCACGGCCACTCCCGTGGCTTCCTGTTGCAGGCACTGTGTGGGCATGCAGGAGGGAAATAGGGCAAGATGAGAGAGGGAGGGAGAGAGAGAGGGAGAGAGAATGTCACACTCCGTCTTTCCTAGGCTTGGTGGTCCTCGGCATGGCACTGAATGGGCCCGGGCACGGGCGAGATGGACCCAGTGCCTTCCTGGCCCCTGGCACGCACACTCAGACAGCCTGCTGACGACCTGGGAGCACTGAGCCCGGGGGCAGAGTGCGGGGAGAGGCAGCCCAGATCGGATCCGACAGAACGGAACACCTGCCTGGCCCTCAGCCGAGAGGGAATTTGAGCAAGGAAGGGCAGAGCTTCCGGGGTTGGGGGGGAGTAACCTGAGCCAAGGCACGTTTGGAAGATCCCAAGGGGCCAGAAGGAGGGGAGGGCAAGATATGGGAGCAGGGAGGGATTTCAAGGGGCTTTAAATGCAGGCAGTTAGGCCCAGGGAAGCCATCTAAAGCTCGGGGGGCAGGGAATGAGGTCGGGTAGGGATGCTCAGGCAGCCGGGGGGAGCCAGCCAGAGAGGGAGACCAGCGGGACAGTGCTGGGCACCACACACAGAGACCTGCCTCCATGTTCCCTCCCCTTCCCAAAGTGGTGCCTCGCCACCTCCTACTGCAGAGGGGACAATGAGACCCCCTCAGAGCTGCCATAGGTGGGACACAGTTGGCAAACTGGGGAATCTTCCCTGATGACAACTTCTGCGGTTATTTTAATCTTAGAATCCAGCCCATGGGACATGAGAGGAGGTAACGGGTGAGGATCTCTGACAGGTGTGATCAACAAAGTGCAAATAAGAATCATACTGCCTAGGGCCTGAGCTGCATTGAGCATGGGAATTATGTGACAAGGGCAGAACAAGGAAGGCTTCCTGGAGGAGGTGATTATTGGGATGATACATTTACCAAGAGGTAGCATCTGGGCTAAAGTGTCACAAGCAAAGACAAGAAAAACAGAGACAAGCAAGGCAAATATGTGGCATCTGAGATCTTTTAAAAGTAATATAGAAGAACTAGGGGCATCTGGCTGGGTCAGTTAGTATAGCATGCAACTCTCGATCTCAGGGTCGTGAGTTCAAACCCCACGTTGGGTGTAAAGATTACTTTAAAAATTTTTTTTAAAAACGCACAGCTTAAAAATAATGTAGAAGAGCTGGTTTAGCTGGAGGAGAGGGTCCACTTTCTGGAAGATTCAGACTTGGTGCACTGTGGGTCTCGTTGCTGCTCACATTTCAGGGTATGCACACCTACACTGTTGTACAGTGTCCTGAGTCGGGGACAGATGGGATCCCGTCTCTTATCACCCTTCAGTCCAAGTTCACCAGGCCTGTTCCAGAGTGTTTCTCTAGGTTATGCATCTGCCTGGTTTTCTGGATCAGACACGCTCTGCCTGCTGTGAGGGATGTCTGCTCCCTCCCCACCCAGCCCAGCACAACACACGTGGGAACTGGGAACGAGGCAACGTCTGCAGTGGCTTTGGAGGGGAGACAAAGCCCGTCAGCTAGAGCCTCCAGTGAGAGCAGGTTGAGCTCTGCCATGGCCCTGCAAGGTCGGCTGAGCAGCAGCCCCACTTCATGGAGGGGAAAATGAGGGCTCAGAGAGGAGAGGTAGGCATCCTGCCCCAGACCACACAGACAGTCACCAGCCTCTATGCCTCAGCCCTTCTGGGCCGGCCTCCATGACTTGCTGACTTCTCGCGGGTGTGTGCTGGGGTGCTGACACCCACAGCAAGCTCTTCCAGTGTTGGTGGCCCCATGAGCTGCATGGAGGGTGAGGATGGACCGCAGCCTTTAGGATGGGCTTCCCAGCTCTTCACACTCCTCACCAAGGTCCTCTGGGGAGACTCAGGGAGAGTCTGACTTGGCTGCAAGCTTAGCCAGTGGGAAGATGAGCCTGTCTGTGGCACGTCTGAGCTTGGAGCATCAGCTGGGAAGAGCCGGTGGAGAAACTCCATGCAGAGGAGAGCCGAGTTGGGCACTTGGGGCCTTGTCTGTTGGGGCCTGGTGAGAAGGGCTTTGTGGAAGCTGGACTACAGCAGAGACCAGCCACTGTGGATTTTCTTTTTGATAGACATGATCCCCACCTCACGAAGCTACATCCCAACATGGAGTAAGTGTCCCAAGTGTCTTAGGAGGTTTAAGGCTTGACAGAAATGGCCAATTGCTGGGAAGAGACTGTCTCTGCCCCAGGAATGCTGCCCATGAAAGGTAGATGCCTTGGGGTCTCAGGAAGACGTCTTCAAGCCCTTGCTGAGCTCCAGGCCCTAGAGAAGCTCATAGGGAGATCTGTTCGTGGCCTCGTGGGCACCCAGATGAGCAGTGGAGACAGTGAGCCTTAGCTGACAGAGAGGGGAGAGCAGTCGGGGAAGGCTTTCTGGAGGAGGCTCCCTGTTGGATGGGATTAAGGCTGAAAAGCTGGTGAAACAGGGAATGCAGGCCCCATGGCATGGAGCCTGTCCGAGAAAAACGAGGAAACCAGCTGGCCAGAGGAGAGGGTTCCCAGGAACTGAGGGTTTTCTGGAAGATGATAGGGAGTCCTGGAGACTGTAGAAGAGGTTGGCGATTGATGGAAGCTAGATCTGGGAAGGCTGATTGCCCACAGGAAAGACTGCACAGGGTATCAGGGAGACCAGGGAGAGACAGATGCCAGTGGCAAGGGGAGGGTCAGGAGGCAATGAGAATCTAAGTGTAAGTTCAAAAGCCCTATTGTTACCGTTAAATACAAGCCCCCAAGTGGCACCCCCCCACCCCACCCAATACCTGATGCCTTTATTTATTTTTTTTAAGATTTTATTTATTTATTTGACAGAGAGAGAGAGAGAGATCACAAGTAGGCAGAGAGGCAGGCAGAGAGAGAGGAGGAAGCAGGCTCCCTGCTCCCGGTGCAGAGCTCAATCCCAGGACCCTGAGATCATGACCTAGGCCGAAGGCAGAGGCTTTAACCCACTGAGCCACCCAGGTGCCCCTATCTGATGCCTTTAGACCTACAAGTCCACGTCCACTTTCAGGCACAGGCCTACCCTTGGATGGTCCTCTCTGACCCTTCTCAGCTGCCCAGCTCCGTGTGGTCAGAGCCTCCATCAGGGTCCACCTTGCTAGTATGCTTCCTCCAGCACTTCCCTACTGGTCTTCCTGGCTCAGAGCCCCGTTTCCTGGCCTCTGCTGCAGCCATAGAGTCAGGCAGTGGGTGTTAGTTTCTTGTCAGTCCATAGAGATGGTGTCCTCCTCAGAGGCAGGTGTATCTAGCCAGCCACAGAACCTGGCTGGGCCCCAGCAGGTGGCCCTTGGGGCTGGCACCACACAGCCAGCCTCGAGATCCCATCTCTAAGAAGAACCTTCTCCACCACCCTGCCTCTCTGCTGGCCTGAAAGCAGCCCCCTCTTGGGTCTCCCTGCCACCGCCCCCCCCCCACACCCTGGCCCCTCCAGAGTCAGACCCACAGGCAGGGGGCGGACGTGGGCAGTGGGGCGCGTGCCACTGACATTGGCATTCTCCTTGCAGCACATCTTAATAATTTAATGGCTATTAGCAGGGCCAACGTGGTGGTGGGGGAGGGGGGCGTAGGGGGAAGATTTATAGAGAGAATTCACTCCAGGTTGGGGTTTTGTCTTCCTCTGTTTTCCTGGCATTTATCATGCATGTTTTAATTTGGATCGGAGAGTTGCTACCATCTGGCCATTATCGCAAAGAAATATTCATTTTCACTGAGTGACACAGGCTCCATTCATCACAGAGTGCGCTGATTGCCCCGCGAGTGTGGGGCTCACTTTCTCCTTCATTTGAAATGAACCTTGAGCTATGAGCACGTCTCATTTGTAGGGAGCAAAGGCATGGGGCCAGCAGCTACCTTGGTCTCCCAGCCAGGTGGGTAGGGAGCAGTTTGGGGGCACAGCCGGTGGGGGGGTTGGGGGGGAACCAGCCCTCTCCTGCCACCCTAGCCCTTCCACTTCCCCTCGCTATTCCTGGGTGGGGGTGCTGGTGGCCCTCACAGTGTCACCCCCATGCTTCTGAGAGCCAGTCCCCCCCACTGTGTCCGGGGCGGTCCCCAGGCCCGGCGACAGAGATGGCAGAGGTGGTCCCCCTGCCTGGTCCCTGAGTCCTGAGCCTCTGATAAATGTACTAATGCTGGCCTGCCAAGGGCAGATTTGCTTCAGCAACCTTTCCCTAACAGAATTTCATTCCAGTAGTGCCATTTCAGGTCAGGGCTGTGCGGGGGACACAAGGGCCTCCTCGTTCTCCTCTCATCACGTTATGGTGGCACCATCAGGGCTGGGCCTGTGAGAAGAGACGTGTCGGCCTCCAATTGGGACATTTCCAGAGTGTCACCCTTGTATCCGCCTGCTGCTCACTGCAACCTGCCATCAGGGGCCACCGAAGGCCTTCTGTCGGTGATGGGCATGGAACCAAAGCGTAAGGCTGGACAGCTGAGGGGGGCATTTGGGAACATCCCTCAACTGGGCTGAGCCCCACTTTACACCCCTTAAATAAGCCGGCAACCACATCTGCAACACAGAGAAAAGAGGAGAATATATCTTTTCATCCGTTTTAATAGTGAGTCAGGGCACCCAGAAGTTATAGGGCCCGTCCGTGTTTCCTGCCCCAGTGGGGATTCGGATTCACAGCAGGAAGACATCAGCTGAGCAGCGCCTCTCCTCCCCAGCATTAGACACCCCCAGGAGGGGAGTGAATTAAAACCAGAAACAGCTCCACGGGGGAGATGTTTGCTTTGCCAAAAAGGTAAAATCGGGCAGGAGGGCCAATTCTCATCTATAGAGGTTCTGTTTCCCGAGATCTTGGCAGGAACCCAGGGGCCAAATGACTTCCCTGGTCTTTATACCAGAAACCGTGGCCAGACTTCCAGGTCCTGACGCCCCTCCAGGACCCAATCCAGGTTTGGCCAAGATCCAGGGGACCCTGCTGAGGTGTGAGGAATCTGAAGGGAGGCCTGTGCAAGCTTTGCGGGCCCTTCTCCAGCGGAGAAGAAAGCCACAGGCATCCTAAGCATCGACTGAGCGTCCCCGGGCACACCCCACACCCCATACACTAGGGGCACACCAGCGTGCTCTTCGGCCGTAGGCGGTGCACAGTCTGGCTGGGACTGAGGTGAAACCAATGGAGCCATTAGGAGGCAGGAAAAGACCTTGAATCAAAGCACCAAGTTCCACACAAGTGCGGGCCAGAAGGAGGTACAGGAGACCAGGCCTCCACTGCCCCCTGCCCAGACCAGGCCCGAGCCCTGGGTTGCCTGTTTCTTCTTCTCCTGGCTCCATGACTTGGGTATTTTTACTCCATTGTATAGATGAGGTACAGAGACCCAGAACTGAACTCGCTGGGGTCACCAGCTGATGCACTGTGGCCCATTTGGAAAGGAACTCAGGCCCTTCTGATTCCAAGCACCACGCTGTGGGTCTGGAAAAAACACAGAAGACTTTGAGTAGGAAGGGGCCTTTCGGGCGGATAGCATGGGAGCAGCGACGTTCTAGGAAGGGGGCCCTGCCTGCCTGTCCTCACTGTCTGGTTTTCCATCCTGGCACTTATTGAACTAAATTAGCTGTCCTCGACCCTGCCCACGCTCCTCCTCCCTTGGGGCAGCCTGGGGTGAGGTTTCCACCTCCTTCTGGAATGCAGGGATTTTAGCTAAGCTCTGGGAAGGTCCTCTCTCCACCCACCAAGAACGTGGCACCCCCCCCCCTTGGAACTCATTCTGTGACACCAGCAGCTCTGAAACATCTGCTCCTCCATCCCGGACCCGCAATTTGAATAAATTACCCCGACGTGGCAGCAGCCTGTTATTAATGGCTTGAGTTTTAAAAGATGCTTTAGTTCAATAACACTGTAGCCCTGTGCTGCGCTTCTCCCAGATATTTTTATATTTTGCCTCTTCCCCACCTCCTTCTTCCCTCCATCCTCTGGCCGCCTCCAGTCACGGACTTGAACCCCATCAACCCTTCTCCGCTCTGCGCTGGGTCGCACCCAGGAACTGGGGACCACCAGCCCCACCTACACCCCACCAGGGTTCACCCCAACCATGTCCATCCTTCTAAGCATACATGGGCGCCCTCCCATCCCGCTGTCCATGTCGAGGACTGGACAAGACGGGACCACAGCCAAGCTGATTGCCCCTTCCCCCAACCCCCCGCCCCAGCTCCACACCCAGCCTCCCCCAAAGGAAACCCACAGGGACAGAGCAGCTGAAGTTGGGGCAATGCACAGAGAACATTGTCCAGGGACCCTGTTTCTGTACTTCTGATCCCATGCCCAGAGCTCTGCTGCCTGCGGGGACTCATCTGAAGCCTGGAGAACAAACTCACTCTCCCCCATTGGGGGCTGGCAGGGCTCCCCGCCTGGGAGAGACCCAGGCCTCAGTTTATTTCTTTATTCACCTGTTCCTTGTTCCTCATTCTTTGTTGGTTTGTGCTCATGCTCCACACACCACCTTCGTGAAGCCCTCCCAGATTACCTCCAATGCCCAGATCTGGCTCTTTTTATGTGCCCAGACACACCCCTTCCCCACTATCCTCTGTTCTATTTTTTCTCTCCACAGCTTGTTAGTCTGCCTTCTATTGGAACCCCCTGGGGCATGGCCAGCGTCTAACCCACAGCCAGGCCTTCTAGAATGATTAACAGTGGGTGTTCACACTGTGCATTACCTCAACAAGCTTGTTCATCTGTGTGGGTGACACTTCCTGCAAAGAATGGGTGCACTTGCAGAGAGGGAGAGAAGTGGGTCAAGAGGTGGGTGGGTTTGTTCACTGGGGATATGGGATAGAAAACACTGAAGTTTAAATAAGTACTCAATCTGTTCCCAAAAAATATAGACCACAGTCATGGTCAAGAAGTACTGAGAGGCTCGTTCATTGCAAGTTCAGCTCCCAGCTCGGGAACCAGTGGGTCCAGGCCTGGCAGGCAGCTGGCAGTCACCTCCTGAAGGGGCTCTGGGCCACGGGCACCCTCTCCTGACCCCCCCC
>LNAC01000197.1:817613-833121 GCA_002007465.1 Ailurus styani
CTAGGGAGCCTGCCACTAGGAGGACCCCAGAGTGAGTGTTTGGAAGCTGAAGAGAAGGATGTGTAAGGGGTGGGGGTGGGAAGCAGGAAGGTAGGATGTCCCTCCAGGCAGGAGGCCAGACCAGACAGTCTCTGCCTCAGGGAACGGTCCTTGTGAACCTGAAAGGCCCCATGTGGTACTCCAGTCTTGGAGGACCCTTCTGTGCCAGAGCCAAATTAAACTGTGTTGTTCCCTGTTCCGGGGGACCCAGCAGTAACCCTGACACCGGCTCTAAAGGGCGGATGTGCTGTGCCTCTTCCCCACTGACCCTCCTCTGAGGCTTCTAGAACATGGGGGCTCCCACCACTTCCCATTTGGCCTTACTGTTACTGGGGGACTCTGCCTTTGCTAAGGGCCCCACCATTATAACATAATTACTGCTGAAAATGACCTTTAAAATATATTTTAAATTCAAAGTGTCTTTAAACCCTTCACTGAGCACCATTTTTCAATTTCAAGGACTGTTTTCATTTTGGGGGGAGTGAGGAGTAGGGAGTGGAGGAAGGAGCCCTCCCGAATGGATTGCAAATGCTAATCCCGCCTCCTAGGCCTTACAAGAGAACCCGAGCTGGCTCAGGCCACACCTTGCAAGGGGCCTCAGAAGGTGGTGGGAGAGGGAAGCTTGACCAGAACACTCCCTCCCTTCCTCAAAGCCTCAGCATCTGGGGAGCCTCGGGCTCTGCCCCACCTGCGCCTCCAGTCCCTGCAGGCTGTCACTCTGGCCAATGTGCCCTGGTGAGAGCCAGAGGCGACTCCCAGAGCACTGGGCCCTGCTTCTCCTTGTTCTCCTGGCCCATGACCGTTTGTCATGCAGTGTTCAGTCCCCCACCTGCTGAGTGCCCTCCAGGGCCTCCCCCCACCCCAGCTTCTGCAGGATGCAGACCCCTCCCCACTCTCCCCTCCCACACCTCCATTTCATGCCTGTTCGCTCTGACCTGGCTGGGCCACCCTGTCCCACGGGCAGCCTGGGCCCCTTGCTGCTCTGACCACTCAGTGACAGCCGTCATCTGGAAGGGAAATGGACAGGGAAGCGAGGCTGGCAGAGGAAGGTGCCCCCCTCCTAAGGCTCACGCAGGCAGCTCTGACCCGTGGGACACGCTACACACTGCTCCAGCTCACCCATTCTCCATCCCACAGACCCTAGGAAACAGCAGTGCCTCCTACCTGGAATGTCCTAGTGCTTCTGCCCTCACCCTTCATGTCCCTCCCTCCCCCTCATCCCCCCCCCCCGGAAAGCTGGGCTGGGGGTCCTGTGCACCCAGTGTCCGCGCAGCACCTTCAGATGCGGTCACTGTCCAGTATCCTCCCTCACAGGGCATCTCGTGGTTTTCTGCCCTTTGTAACACTTGTCTCCCCATCAGAGGGGGGCTCCTAGCAGTCATGAACTTGTCCCGGACTACTGATGGGAGTGCTCACCGGGGTGGCCTGCCTGCCACAGTCGGAGGGGATAGAGGCAGTGCAAGGCCTTCTGGCACCTTCCATGGAGGGGGGTTTTTGAGGGACTCAAGTCCATAGATACTGACAGGAGCTCCACTCTCCCCATCCTGTGGGATTGTAGCCACTTCCAGCAGCAGAAGAGGGCAGAGCAAGGGGCGGAGGAGGCCCCAATGTGCTGGGTGACTTAGGAAGGTCACTCTATCCCTCTCTACCAGGAAGGAGTAGCCAGTGGGCATCAGATAGTCCTCCAGTGTATTCCTGGCACTTTTCTTTAAATGGCCCAAATTCTCATAGCATCCGACTTATTATGAAAGTCAACATACATTCCAAAGCAAAACGAAAGTAACGTAGGTATTGTCCAATTCTTTGGATCACCTGAGTTTTTAGATTGTCCAAAGTTTTGAATGACCCCTGCACTGGGCCATGGAAACTAGAATTCCACGATGCTGAAAAGTCTTTGATGGAGGCTTAGGGCATGACAGCATCTTGACCTCATACAAAGGAGCTCAGGACATATGCAGAGAGAGGCAGTGAGGCTCCCAGGGCTCAGAAGAAGGGGCTTGTGGGGATTTTGAGCCCATGTATGGTTCTTAGAACATTTACTGCCTGGCAGGGTCCTGAGAAGAATGAATGGGGTCAGGTGGGCAGGAGACCACTGTGACGTGACAAGGTTCCTGCAGAGAGCAAGGAGCCACAGGGACAGAGCAAACAACAGCATGGGGTGGAACAAGACACCAGCCACCATCCTGGTCCAGCCTCTCTGCCTCCCACGAACTCACACACCTCCACCAGATTGGCATTCCTCAAACCAACTTGATACTCTCTCCTTGAACTGAAGAATCTAGAATCATTCTCTATTTCCTGTTCTCTCTGACTGACTTTTAAGAGTTTTCCTCAATCTGGCCCCAGCTCTCCATTCCCTTCATCATGAAAATAGAGTAGACGTGGAGTTACTCAGGAATAGCCAGCATGAAGAGGTCTAATGTGATTCACCTTGTGATCATCTTAAGAGAAGTATGCTGTCCAGAATAAAGGAGGTGACGGTTCTGCATGTACTGATAAGAACACACCCTCATTTTACAAACTGAGGCACTTGAGGTTCAAAAAGACTTAATTATTTGCCCATGATTACACAAAAATCATAACAATCAGATTGGAATCCAGATGTGCATGACTCTGAAGTCTCACCCCTCAGCCCCTTCTCTCTTCATTTTTCTCCAAATCCTGACCACCCACAAATGCAGCTCAAAGACTCCCTCCCCTAGAAACGCCCCCTTGCTTGCACTGACTGTCCTGACCTCTCCTACCCTCTGCATAGTCCTTTTCATGTGTGTGTGTGTGTGTGTGTGTGTGTGTGTTTGCTCTTCAGGAAGGTCACAAGTTCTCCAAAGATCAGAGAGGAGACCCAGCCCACACATCTTCCTGCAGACCCTCCCCAGAGCCAGACCCAGGTGGGGGAACCAGGGCAGACCCACTTCCTCCATCAATATCCCACCTTCTCTGCTGCCCGTGCAGGCCCAGAGCAGGCAGGCAGTCTGGACAGTGGTGGCAAGGACAGCAGAGCGGGGAGATGGTGGAAGGTGGAAGGGTGCCGTGCCGAGAGACATACGTGCTCCATGATGTATAGTAACGAGAGAGCGCATCGTTTTCCATACCGTGTCATAAATATCATATTTATAACATCAATTAAATGCCGGTGACTTAAATCATTTATAATAGAGATACAGCCACTCAGTGAACCATTAGCAGAGTCAGCGCCTTCTCTCTCCTCGCAGGGTCTGACGGAGAGTGATGGCTCAGGTTCGCAGTACCTCCCCAGAGGGGCTCCTCCCGGGTTCATGGAATGGGAGAAGGGGCGGCAAGGAGCAGGAGAGCCCCCACCTGGGGAGGTGCAGCTCAGGCAAGGCGGAGTTGGGAGAAACCTTCAGGCCAACCTGCAGCCTTGCAGGAGCCGAGGACTGGTGCGATGAGATGGAGAGAGAACCCTTGTCCTCGGGCCTTGCGCCTCCAGGAGCAGTCACCCCGCAAGCATTACCGCTGGGACTGGAGCCACTCCTGGGGGTTGTGGGTGGCCATCTTCTCTGCCCTCTGGAAATGCTGTGTGGGCCCGGTGCTCGGGTTGCCCCAATGCCCAAGCAGTCAGTGAGCGTCTACAGCAGGGGCAGGGGAAGGGGAACACGCAGTCTCCATTCCTTTCCGCCAGGTCTGGCAGAGGAGAGACGCAGGTGGGGCAGCGATGCCAGGGTCTGGGGACACGGGGAGCTGTCGGAGCTCCTGCGGTGGCCCCTCACCCTGACCAGGGCAATTTTTCTCTCTCCCTGGCCCCTTCTGAGCCTCCTTCTCTCTCTGAGGACCTACTGCCCGCCTCCTTTCCATGTCCCCGCCTCCGCCTGTGTCCCCGCAGTCCACGCTCCACAGGGGGACCCCATCAGAGCTGATTTCTCCACTACGGCCACCCCAGAGGCTGCCCATCTCCTCTCTCAGATGGCTCTTCTGTCCAAGCCGCTTCCCTGCCCTGCTCCTGGTGCTCCCGTGACTCCACCTGCAGCTACCCTCTCCCTCAGTCCCTCCCTCAAACACCCCTGCTCCCCCACCACAGCAGCTGTTCCCCGGGCCAGTGCTTCTCCCCTTAGGTGCTGCTCCTCAGGTCTCAGCGTCTGCGTCCTCCCGCCCAGGCCTGTCCCGCTGTGCCAGCTACCTGGCCCAGGTCCCCCACCTGACTCCTTGTTTTATTGTATTCAGGGCATAGACCCCTACCTGATCTTTCCTGAATCATCTCCCGCCCCCACCACCCAACTGAAAGGTGAGCCCGCTGCCAGCATGGACTCTCTTTGTTGTGGCCTTGCAGGTGCCTGACCCAGAGCAGGAGCTTGGGAAATGAATGAGGAGTGCCCAGGACAGGGCCCCGCAGGGGCAGCGGTGGGACAGTGGTGGGGTGCGGGGCGCCCTCAGTGCAAGTCTACAACGGCAGGGCTCACAGAGACCAGGCCCTGGGCCAGACGCTAAGGGTCAGAGGTGACGGGACAGGCCCTGCCTTCACGGAACCGGGAGAACACAGAGGCAGCCCAGGGCTCAGGTCTTCTCTGCGGGCCAGGGAAGCTGGGGCTGGATTCCTGGTGACTGGGGAGCTTGCAAAGGATCCCGAAAACTGGAGGCTCCAGGTGGTGGAGGGGAGCGGGCTCTGAGTCCCAGGCCCTGGGACAGCCTGGCAGCAGCTGGGGGAGGCTGGGCCACAGTAGGGCATGCTTCAAAGGGGCCAGGGGAGAACCCGCACAGGCCCACGTGGAATCTGGAAGGGGAGGGTCAAAGGCAGGGAAGAACAGGGCTGCAAATGTGACTCACTGGGCCTGGCCAGCTTCCAGAAAACTCTGTGCAATCAACCAGAGAAACACATTTGAGAAAACAGAATTGTGAGAGTAACTTTGAAGCCTCGGTTGCCATGGGAACAGATCTGTAAATACTTAACCGCCAACATGAAGTGACACAGGGGAGCAAGTGAGGAGCCGGGAGCAGGAGGCCGCCGTCCTGGCCTCAGGAGCCTCTGCCCTCCCTCACTGCTTGCTCTGGGGTCTCTGCCCGGACCCTCTACCTTTCACCTCTCCTTCTCCTCCTTGTCCCCCTGGGCCTGACCCTCAGAGTGGGAGGGTTCCGAGCGGTCCCCAAGACTCCTTTTCTGTTGCAGAGCCAGGCCTCTGGGGCCCTCACTCTACTGAGCTTCCCAGCCCAGAGCGCCGGGCCAGGCGGCTCACTTGCCCTTCACTGCCTCGCTCCTGAGGGATGGGTACAGTGAAGCAGCGCAGCAGTCAAGGAAGTCTTTGCACCAGGTGCTTGTGGGAGCCTCAGGTGTTCCTGAAGGAACGCTTGGCCCAGCTTGCTGCTTCGGGACCCTTTCTCCACTGCACCTCCTCTGGTCTCCTTGGTCAAGGCCACCCCCCCTTGGCTCAGGGCTCATCCTGGCTTATCGTGTGTGTGTGTGTGTGTGTGTGTGTGTGTGTGTGTGTGTGTGTGTGTGTGAGGGGGAGTCTGGAGGGGGCTCCTCCCAGACCTGCTCTGCCCGGCCAGGCACCAACCTGCCTGCTCTGGTCCTGCTTAGATGCTTTCTGGAGGTGGGCATGAGGGAACCTTCTGGGGAGATGGAAGCGTTCTATATCTTGGTAGGGGGGGAGGTACGTGGGTGTTTGTGTTCGTCGAAACTTATTAAATTATACACCCAAGAGGTATACATTTCACTACTGATAACTTTTATCTTTCAGTAAATTGGGCCTAAGAAGGATGGTGTGTCCCAGACAGAGGTGGGGTCAGCTGCCTAAGAGGATGCCCAGGCTCCCAGGGAAAATGGTCCCCCCTGCCCTTGTCAGGGGCTGGGAGGCAGCTGCCGGCAGGAGGCATGTGATCTGATAAAGAGTTCTTGTTGAGGTGTTAGATGCTGACCCCAGGGATAAAGTGATTTTGCATTTTAAAAGCGAGTTCTGAGGATAGCAGTGCTTACCTCAAAGAGAAGCTTCTAAAGGTGGGATGGTAGACCCCTTGGGAGGCAGTGGGTAGGGGCCTCCCAGTGTCCTCACCCACACTGCACACCTCACAGTGAACACAATGGGCCCGGGGTGGGGGGCCGTTTATAATCATCCCGCCTTCCACCCGCCTCTCCAGTGACCTCCCCTCCCCCACCATCTGGCCTTGGCTTTCCCCTGCTTCCTTCTTGTCTCACCTTGGTGGTTGATCTTGCCCTAGCTAACTCCTGATCCAGGTCAGAGCCTTTACGGAGTCTGGTTTCAGTCTGGTGTGTTTCTCATCCTGCCCGTGGGTGCACGGGAAAAGACTGGAGTGTGGGGGGGGTCTCTGCTCCCAGATTTGGCCCTCGGTTGCCTGTGGTGTGATGCTGGGCAGTAGTGGGTGGGGCATTGGTGTAAGCTGGAGCAGTCAGGGAGGGCTTCAAAGGAGAGGTGTTACACAGGGACGGCGTATGAAGGTCAGCAGCAGGGAGGGAAGCCGTGTGAAAGTAGGTTGCCCATAAATTCCAGTCAGCCAGGACAGGTCCAGAGTTGCCAGTAGTCCTGGATGCATTATTAATAGTCCTCTCTTTCAACCTCCCAAGGGTCCCAGTTTGGACAATAAATTATATGATACCCAACACATTCAAACTAAACAAGAAAGATGACTAAACAACAAAGCCAAGAGATAGGGATGCCCGTGGGTCTTCTATCAGGTGGCTGCAGTGAGGGGTCTTGCAGGAGGCCAGGAAGGGAAAGGAGCAGCAGGGAGGAAGTGACAGGGCCTGGCAGTGCTCCGGAGCATCCAGAAGTCTTCGGAGCTCCCCCAAGGGCTCCGCCCCAGGCAAGCGGGACAGGACAGTGCCACACTCCTGCGCTTCCCAGAGACGGCGGACGCCCAAGGAGTGACACACGGGGCACAGGCTGGGCAGCTCCTTGGTAATGAGCCGGGCTGGAACCTGGGTGCTGCCCCCTGGCCCGGCTCCTCCCACAGACCCCAACATTAGCAGGGGGCAACCCCGGGAAGAGAGTGACAGCGGCAGGTCCCGCTTCTGCTGCTGGAGGTTAAGGACGCCCTGGGGCCATCCTGGGAGGTGGGGTCCAGATTGTGTTGCGGTCAGATTCCACCCCTTACTAACTCTGCAGCTGTCTTTTCCTCATCTGCAAAAAAAGCATAACAATACCGTTTCTGATGACTGGTACATTGCAGGAACTCCAAAAATAGACACAGTCCTTTCCTGGCGCCTCTAGGAGAGCGTCTCTGCCCCTAGCATGTTCCGGGTCCTCCCTATGGAACAGTTGCTGGCCCATGCCAACATGTGTAGCTTCATCCCAGCCCTGCCTGGGTCCACTGGCACTGAATTCAGGGAGTACCTCTCATTCACCCCCCCAAAGCACAGCTTGTTCAACTTCTTAACCACTCCATCCCAAATCGGATTCAAGCTCCTTCTTAAAAAGTTGCAAATAGGGCACCTGGGTGGCTCAGTGGGTTAAAGCCTCTGCCTTCGGCTCAGGTCATGATCTCAGGGTCCTGGGATCGAGCCCCGCATCGGGCTCTCTGCTCAGCAGGGAGCCTGCTTCCCCCTCTCCCTCTGCCTGCCTCTCTGCCTACTTGTAATCTCTCCCTGTCTGTCAAATAAATAAATAAAATCTTTAAAAAATAAGTTGCAAGTAAGGGCTTCTTAGTTGTGAGACGTGCCTTAGGCACAGTGACCACAGGATGACCACCTCGAGGGCGACGGCAGGAGGCAAGCAAGCCCTTCGCTGCCCTCCTCTGTCCGCGCTGCCCTCACCAAGGTCGGGATGGGCTGAGGCGTCATCCTGGAGAGATCCCAGGGGCAGGTGTCTCTGCAGCTCTGCTCCCGAGGGAAAGGGGCTCTCTCCCAACATGAGGAAATGCCTCTCCCCCTGCTTTGAACCAGAGCCCCGGACACAGGAGACAGAAAGATGACCACTGTTCACCCACACAGCCCAGAAAAACAGACACCCCCAGGGCTGGGGTGGATGCCTTCCTGCCCGAGTCTCACAGGTTAAGCCCGTGTGGGAAGCAAACTGTAAGCTGGTATCTAAGAGGAAACAGAGCTTAACTTCTGCATCTTGCCTGTCTTCTCCAGCAAAGAGACTGGGCGTCAGGATGGGAAATGTAGAGAAACACTGTAAAAAGAGAATTAACATCCAAACGAGGCCAAGAGAGCCTACCTAGCCCCACAGTTGGATTGAATCTACACACTGCAAGCCGTGGCCCTGGGGGGCACAAGGAACAGGCAGATGGGCCACTGGAGAAGTTAGGGGTTGTCTCTGAGGCATCGGAAAGCCTGGAAATGAATGAAGGTCCAAGTTTTTAAAAGATCAGGGCACTGGATTCCAAAAATTGGCAGCTTGTCAATCTTGAAGTCTACCTTTGGCAAACTTCTAGAATAAATTCCTCAAACTGGCGGCTCGAGAGCCCTTGAAGGAAAGTGACGATGACTTGGGAACCACTATGGTTCAGCAGAGTGAGCCGGGTCAGGGGCTGGGGGCCTGTTCCGACAGGTGGGCGGCGCAGGGCCTAATGTGGTGTCATGTCACCTACTGGGGGCAGATGGTGCCAGGGTAACTCATAGCTGAGCGGGCAGGGAGGGAGGTCTTGGTGACATCTGTGGCTTTTATCTTTGTGGCTTCTTATTTTTTTCTTTTTTTAAGATTTTATTTATTTATTTGAGAGAGAGAAAGCACGAGCCAGGGGAGGGGCCAAAGGGAGAAGCTGACTCCCCGCAGAGCAGGGACCACCCCTGCCCCGGGATCATGACCCAAGCTGAAGGCAGACACTTAACCAACTGAGCCACTCAGGTGCCCCTCTTCGTGGCTTCTTATTGAACATTTTTATCAAGGACTGGGTGGGGAGGGGTATGTCACAGAAGCTGACTTTTAAATGTACTCATGACCCGTAGCTGGTCTGGAGGATGAGCTGCTGGATAATATACTCAAAATCCAAAGACCTCTCCCCCTGAAGTTCTCATTCCAAATGCAGGATCATGGGTGCCCTGTGCCTGCATCCACCTTGCCACAGTGACAGTACAGAGATTCCAACAGCTTCCTTTCTGAAAGCTCAGAACCCATAGCCCTTTTGGGATACGGAGTATTGGAACATTCTGGAAACTTTGTAAAACTGTGTGTCTGGGAGTTCTTTGTTGATTGGTTGCTTGGTTGGCTGATTGGTTTCCGTGATCCCTCCCTCCCTGACACCCACATGTTTTTTGTTGTTGTGGTTTTTAAGATTTTATTTATTTATTTGACACAGAGAGAGAAAGAGAGAGCCCGATTCGGGCCTCAATCCCAGGACCCTGAGATCATGACCTGAGCTGAAAGCAGAGGATTTAACCCACTGAGTCACCCAAGCGCCCGACTCCCACATGGTTTACCTGATAACAAGACAAGAATACTCTGGGGTCCTGGGCTCCTTTGAGAATCCTCTGGAAGCTATGAACTCCTTCCCTGGGAGAAATATAGAAATGCACTCGTGTGGACCATTTCAGGGGGTCCACAGGTCCCCTCTAGCCTGTCAGATGACTTCTCAGGAAACCATGGATTTCTAACCACCAGCCTCTGCTAGGGAGCAGATCTGACAGGCCCTGGCACCCCTTTCCTTCCTCGGGGGATGAGGGCCAGTGGTCACGCCAAAGCCTTTGGTGGCTGTAATAGGTTAAATAACATCCTTCCCAATTTCCTGTCTGCCCAGAACCTGTGAATGGGACCTTATTTGGAAATAGGGTCTTTGCAGAGGGGATCAAATGATGATGAGCTCATACCGGATTAGAGTGGGCCTTCAATCCATAAGATAGAAGGCCCTGAGGAGAAGGGAGAAATTGGAACCCAGAGACATGGAACATACAGGGAGAATGCCATGCAACCATGGGGGCAGAGGCCGTCATGATGTGGCTAAAGCTAAGGAAAGCCAAGGGCTGCCGGCAAACTCCAGAAGCTCGGGAAAAGCAAGGAAGGACCCTACCCTAGAGCCTGAAGAGAAATCACAGCCCAGCCCGCACCTCCGCTTCTGATTTCCAGTCTCTAGAACCGTGAGAAGGCAGACTTCTGTTGCTTTACACCACCCTGTTTGAGTCTCCTGTCTTGGCAGCCCTAGGAAAGGAAGGCAGTGCCTGAGGAGAACAGGCAGAGAAGGATGCCTAGGGGGCCCGTGGCTGGGCCTCTGCCCTCCCCTCACCACACACTCCGTGGGCTTCTGCTGGCCCTGATGGTCCCCCTGGGCCGCTAACACCAGGCAGCCTCTGGGTTTTGCCGAGGAGATGGTTATAGGACATTTGAAGAAAAGTTAGAAATCCCAGCACATCCGTCTTCATAAGTTTTACCACAGCTTGCTAGTTTAGACTAATGACTAATTTATTGTATAAAATACCAGCAGTATATTTTTTTATTTTGTTAATTAATTATCTCAAACAAAGGTGAATTTTATGAAAGTGTCCAGAAACGGTGCACCTTGTAAAAATCATCTTGCAGCAGGAGATGAAATTATTACTAATATGGTATCAAATTATTACTGTATTGACTTAGTTACTTTATGACTTTGTAATGGATTTCTTCATTATTTTTTCGGGATTGTGGCATTCATGAT
Organism: Ailurus styani; assembly: GCA_002007465.1. Classification (NCBI taxonomy): domain Eukaryota; kingdom Metazoa; phylum Chordata; class Mammalia; order Carnivora; family Ailuridae; genus Ailurus; species Ailurus styani. The sequence continues at coordinate 828,189 of LNAC01000197.1, forward strand.
TGTATTAAAGTCTGTTAATCTATGCAAATATCATTAGGCACCCCTAATAACCAGGCAACTTTCTTCCATTTCAGGGAATGTGTTAAGTACTTGGCCTATGTGGGTCACTTCCGGGCTGCAGGGAAGGAGCAAAGGCAGACAGCAAGCCATTCTGGAAACCTTTTCCAGGCACTGCCCCGCCCAAGACAGAAGGGGTGGACACTTGTGTAGGGTGGCTTGGGAGTCTTAGAAGGTTTTCAAGCCATCACACATCTTCCTCTGTTGTCCAGAGGGCCCGACTGGTCACCACGAACCTCCATTCCTTCCTGTGGACTAAAGCTTCGGAGGGCCTTGTTAAAATGCACCAACCTGGAAGGAAAAGCTCATCAGCTCAGTGCCCACCATGAGTTCTCGAGAACTGGCAAATTATTCGAGGCGACATAGGGCTTTATCCCGTTGCCCGGCTGAGGTGGTGAGGCCAGGCTGAGCCCACTGCCCCATTCACAGCTGATGGGAACCAAACCCAGGCCCCTAACCAAAAAGGCCGAGGAAGGGTCCCATCCAATCTTTGTTAAAGGTAGACCCGGTCTCACCAGGGGGTGGGGCCAGGCCCCCATCCCAACTCTGAATGTTCTCAGACTAAACCTACTCATTAATATGTGGGTTATTGATACTGTTTGTTCAAACAGCATTTCTTGGACATGTGCTATGAGACAGGCACTACGCTAGACACTCCCGGTAGCAGAACACAGAAACTCCTTGCCTGGCATCTGCTGGGAGGCTGACTCACGCTTTTAACCAGGAAGCAGATGCAGAACTCAGTCCTTCTCGCTCCCTCGGTTGCATCAAAGGATGAACTTGAGAAGCCAGAGCAGAGAATAGCAGCCACTGGGCCCAGGTCACAGTTTCAGGGGACTCAGTGCTAAACTCGAGCTTCCTAGCTGCAGGTCCAGCATGTGCCCCGCGCCCCCCCCCCCCGATCATCCCCTCTGGGTGGGTGACCCTGGTCTCGCAGGTGACATGGCACCAGGCCTAGGGTTGGGCTACGCGGGGCATATTCTGCTCCTCAAGCTCCTGCTGTCTTCCTTGGATCAGCACGCCCGGACTTTTCAAGGTTAAGAGCCATTTTTAACATCAAAAATTCATCAGCACCCCCCTTGACAGATGTTTTACTTTGAGTATCCATTGTTTAAGAGAATACAAAATGGCAATAAGCTACCTTGAGTTCAGCAATGCTTTTAAATGAATTGGAACTTTTAACACTGCAACAGCATCTATGTGCATTTGAAAAATAGTCACATCTACCTGGGAGTGAAGTATTTCTGATGCAGTCGGCAGACAAAGCTCCAGGTGCCTGGGACCCCAAGGTCGGATGGTACCATTGCCCTTGGCAATCTGGCTGCTGTGCCTGGGAGGAGCGAGGGGGCCGGTGGTGGGGTCACTCCCTGTGGTCGCCAATGGGGGAGGCAGGCTGAGAGCTGTTGTCATCCCCTCTTCTCTTCCTCCTGTTCCTCTCGCTCCTTCTGCTCCTTCAGCTTCTTCGGCCTCCTCTTCCTCACTCCAAGCGGGGGGCCGGGGGCGGGGGCGGGGGGCCGGGGCTCCTGCTGTAGTGCACACTTCCCACTGCGCACACACCTGGCCCCACTAATTGTGTCGTTATGATTACAGACCAGCCTCTAGCCCAGCACCATCCAGCCCCCTCCCGGGCACCAGCTGCCCTTCGCAGCCCTACCCTCCCTCTTCTGCATCTCCGTCTCCATTCTCAGGCACCGAGGCCTCCACGCTTCTCTGGCCCCTATGATCAGAAGGGATGTTTTCTGGCTAAATCAGTCATGTTGAGGTAACAGGAGCCCCCACATTTCAAAGGCTCCTGGAAGAGAACAATCTTGAGTCCAAAGGCCTAGAACCCAAAGGAGGGAATTCCAAGGCCTGGGCAGGCACGTGTGAGTTATATTCTATCTTGCACACCAAAGAAGGCTCGGCCCAGCTGTCAGAGACATGGGGCATCAGTCCCGCTTACGCCACTTACTGCTCAGATGAGCCTGAGCCTGTCACTCAGCCTCAGGGAGCCTCAGTTCGCTGATCTGTCCGATGGGGACACAACCATGTTGTCTTGAAGCACGGTAGTGAGAAGGGGGCAGAATGTGTGGAGATGTCCAGTTGGCATGGAAGGGCAGCTAGCGCCATCACCCGTGGGGCAGTCTGATGGCGGCGGAGCTGGGAGGACTGGTAGGGGAGCTGGAGGCTCGCCCTCCTCTCTCCCTCCCACATTCGCCGCTCCATGCAGAGTGGGCCCCACATTCTTGCAAGACCTGTTGGTGCCAGGCTGTGTCTTGCTTTCGAAACAGGATTCTCTAGCTCCTTGCAGACGGGCACTTGTGCTGAACAGGACTCCGCTTTCCCTCCTCTGTGCACCATGTCAGGTTTTGTTCCTTGTCCTACCCCTCCCTGCCCTCACTCTTCCCAGAGAAGCAGGGTGGGGTGGCCCGGCTGCTGACACCCTGCGCTGCCCTTCCACAGCTGGGGACCCAGGCCCCGGTCCAGAAGGACTCTGACCCGAGGGTCAGGTCGGCTCCGGTAGCTCCTGACACCATCCCTTGAATAGTGTCTGTGGATCAGCTACAGGCCTGATACGAGAAGGGGTCCGGAGCAGGCCAGGGGGTTCTGAAACACGGAGCGTCCCCTTTCTGCCACTCTGTGACTTACCTGACATGGCCAACCTGAAGGCCCCGGGAGGCCCCCCTGGGTGATGAGAGCACGAGGCTCTGTCGTCAGCAGGGGCAGCCACGCTCGACAGCTACCATGCTGCCGCCCTTCGGAATAGTTTGTTCTGATGAAATGGACACTCCCCTCACCATCTCGTTAGTCATTAGAAATAATAAGGTCTTGCAAATTCGCAGCCTTTCCAGTTCCCAGAGCCACGTGTTCTCCTCAGCTTCTCACAAACATCCAGTCTGGTGAGCGGGGCAGGGAGGGGTAGGGCAGGCTAGATGAGGATGGGGAGCCAGACCACAGGGGTTCAGATCCTGGCCATGCTGTTGATGAGCTCTGGGCCCATGGGCAAGTTGCCCAACCACTCTGTGCCTCAGTCTCCTCATCCGTAGATTGGGAAAACAGTGGAACCCACCTCACAAAATTAGAGTGCTCCTAAGCAGTGCCCTTGGCGAGTGCTTGGCATGAGTCAGCTCTCACTGTCCTCTCTGAGGGCAGGGTCCCTGACAGAAGGAGTGAAGGGATGAATCTCTGCGGTGCCATATGGGTTGACAACTCCCATCAAACTGCAGGGGCTGGGCCAGCCTGCCACACTCCAAAACCCGACCTGCTGTGGCGGGGTGGGAGGGCATGGTCTTGACCTCTGGGGTCCCTGCACCAGTGAGAGAGAGGGGCGGGCCTGCCCCCAGGAAGCGAGGTCCTCACCAGGTACAGTGGGGGCTCAGGAAGTGCCCCCAGCCTGCCTGCGGGCTCAGGGAATCATCATAGAGAAGCTTCAGGTGTCTGCAAGAAGGGAGCCCCACCACAACCTACATAGCCAACGAGCCCATCAGAGAATGTGGGGGTTCAGGAACCTGAGCTGAAAGAGAAAGTTGGTTCGAGATCGGTCTTGAGCAGAGCTGGGTTCCTTGTTTTTCTGAGAGCTGACACCCTCACAGGTGTGGGTAGCCCCCACTAGTTTTCTGACCTTTGGCATTTAGACCCCATTATCGAAAGCCTTCAGAAACATTGTGGCCATCCATCCATCCACATTAACCGATTGCTATTTAAGTCCCATTGATCATAAATCTATCTGCTTTCAGCAATCATTTTTCTCTCATCTGTGTATCTATCTATCATCCAACGTTTAATCTGGATATCTAGCATCTATTAATCATGTCTGCCACCCATCCATCTCTGTGTCTCTCTGCACTCCACTATCAGTCATGAGTTAATTCAGTGTGTACTTAAGCGGGGACGAGCCGAGTTCCATGGAGAAGGGGCTTGGGGGACAGTGGGGACTCCGGGAGGGCTAAGGTGGCTGGACCAAAGATGGACAGGAAGGAAACCTGAGGGCTGATGGAAGAGGCTGGGACCCCCCTCCCAGAGCAGGGCTGGCCCAGCTTCAGGGGTTGGGGCAGAGAAAGTAGGTGCCACCTTCCCCTCAGCACCAGCAGGCACAGACCCCCCTGCCGTCTGGAAGGCTGAGCTCCTGCAGGCAAGCCTAGGCCCAGAGAGGTGGTGTCTGAGGGGAGATGGCCAGGAGCAGCCTGAAGAAGACCCGTCACAGCTCTCCCTAGCCCTGGTTTGCACACTGGTATTACCGGGTGACTTTCAAAGAAACTAAAAACCAAAGCCAACGCTCTGATGCCTGGGCTCCAGACTAGTCCCTGTCTCGGAAGCCGGCCCCAGGCATCTGTATCTTTGAAAGCCTCCAGGTGACTTTCCTCGCTGTCAGAGCCAAGAACCAGCATCTCACAAGATCCGAGACTCCTGCTATTGTTCTGGAAAGGGTGTGCCAAGGAAGGAGGAGAAGGCTTTGTTTTTCTAGAGAAAACCGGCGCTCCAGGCAGGATTGGGCCCTTTGGTGGGGCATGTGAGACCCCTTTCTTCTGGGCTGCCTTGAGGCTCCTGTCAGGGTGCTCAGGAAGTGTCACCCCCACACTGGGTGGTGCTGGGGGAGTATGGGTGGAGAGGCCTCTGATGACCCCATCCAGGCTCACCAGAGTCGGTAGGTACGGCCTGTAGGTTCAGGGATGACTGCTGCTGTATGAGACTAACAAGGCCGACCCCAACGTGCTTGCCCCTCCCCAGGTAGGCTGGGCCACAGGCTGCGGGAGGTCAGGACACCGCTCTCCTTCCTTGTCCCACAAGAAGCAAAGCACCACCCTCAATGTGAAAACTGGGCCATGGGTCAGAGGAGCAGGGGTTTTGCCCCATTCCCCTGCTGTGCAGGAGGCGGGGTGTGGGGGGGGGGAGGGGG
>LNAC01000197.1:833152-858101 GCA_002007465.1 Ailurus styani
GGGTGTGGGGGGGGGGAGGGGGGGTGGACCCAGGACCAGCCCCTCGCTCTGTAGGAAGCTGGGCCACCACTGGGGGGATGAGCTTGAGCTGTGGCTGGGGTTCGAGGTTGCTCTTTGGGCAGACCGTATCCCTGGAGCCACAGCCGAGCAGCTCTGCCGTGCACTGAACAAGCCCCGAGCCAAAGTGAATAGAGACGAGTGGTCCTAAGCGGGTGTTTTGCTTCTGCCCCAGCACCTGTGGCCGCCTTGACTAGCTTCTTGGTCCTGCCAATGAGATGTTCTTAATGGCATTCCTGGGTCTCTCCTCCTCCTGTGCCCAGCACCCTCCAGCCACCCTAGCCTACCTGTCCCCTGCAGAAGCTGCCTCTTTTTGAGGAAATAAAGCCAGGCTTTGTCTGTCTCCTTGAGAGCTGAGGACAAACCGGCCGTAATTTATGCTCCCACATGATATAAAGGGAAAAAGGCCCCATTATGCTATAAATTATCCTGTGATGGGTGAAATGCTGCAGAGAGCACGAGACGCCGGTGGAAACCCCATTAGACAACAGGGTTCGGCTGCCGAGAAGTCCCTGCAGAACCCCAGGCCGTCTGCCGCGCCGTGCGCCCGGTAAGGATAGTGTAGCAGATCGAATGTAGCATCGGTTACCTGGAGAGACGGCTGCGCGCTGCTGCCCCAGAGAAAGGTGACTTCTTTGTAGAGCCACCTCGTGTCCCAAGCTCCTCCTGGGAGGCCTGGCGCAGACTCAGAGTGGGTTGACGGTCAGAGGGCCAGAGAGGGAGGCAGCGAGAGGTGCAGTGGGGGCCTCTGGGCCCCTCACCTGTACTGAACCTCCAGGGCTCAGTTCCTGCCCAATTCAGGACCCCCGTACCTGCCCATCACCACTAGGAGTGTAAGAGGCGAGTGTGCAGGGGTCGTTCATGGCCCCCAGGGTGGTGCCAGTCCCCAAGTTCTGGTATGGTCTCCTGAAACCTGCTGCAAGCCCTCGCAGGAGCAGAGCCGCAGCTGTGCTCTGGGCAGCCACCAGGGGGCTGGAGGGGCACTGGCCACCCCGGGAGAGTGGATTCTGCCAAAAGGTCCCATGTCCTGTGTGGGGAGGTGAGAGGACCCTGCAGCCTAGCACTCAGGCAGGGGAAGGCCTGAGGACTCATCAGGAAAGAGCTTACTTCCTTGTCACCTGGGGAAGTTTAAGACAGCTGGGCTTTGGGCAGAGGAGTGAGTGAGCCTGGGGAGGGCCTGTGAGGCCTAAAGAGAGGTCCCCGGGCCTTCGGGAATTAGGGGGAGCCTGCTGTCTTGTTGCTGAGCAGCAGGCTATGGGTACCCTGCCTGGGTCTCCTTCTGGGCTCTGAAGCGAAGCCCTGGGCGTGGGAAAGCAATGGGCCATCACGCCTTTGCTGGCTCTCCGTGTGCAGGTGGAGGGGTGGCGGGAAAGGAGAGGGAGCGTGATGTCCGGCTGACCCTGTCCTCCACTGGAAGGGAGGTGACCGCGAGCTCCGCTCTGACCGCTGGGTGTGGGCTTGGCTTCTCTGATGACTGAGTGTGCATTCCTGGGAAAGGTACTTAGTTCTCCTGGGCCCCAGTGTCTTCATCTACACAGTAGAGATAATCAAACACCCACGATACCTGTAAAGTGCTTCTCTCACTGCCTGGGTTAAATCGAGTGTTTGGTAAATGAGAACCATGATGATTTTTACTATTGGTGGTGTTTCAACCACCTCCTGCAGTAAGCAAGTCAGTCCAGAGAGGGTGTTGGTCTGATGGGTGCTGCCTGGGGGCAGCAGACGTTCTGTGATTGGGAGCTGGGTCCCCAGGCTCTGGTCATAAAAGAGTGATGTGGGGGCTGGGTAGGCTGGTCCTGTGAATTGGGGAGCTAGGGTAAGCCTGGGGAGCACATGGTCGGCAGTGAGAATGGACACAGGCAAGGAACCTAGACCCACACTGTGAGTCCAGGGCCAAGTGTGCAGAGGTCGGAGGTGAGGGGCCAGGCCCTGGGCCTTGAGGGTGATGTTCAGACTGGGGGTTGGTAGGGAATATTTGCATGTGCTGCTCCCTGACCTGGGATGTCTGTGTTCCTGATTTCTACCTGGCAGACCCTGCCCATAAATCCCTCAAGGCCCAGCCCAAGCCTCTGAGACCCCTATCCATGCCCTGCTCACACAGCTCTCTGCTCCAGGCTCTGCACCTGCACTCATCTCCAGGGCCCTCCCTTCCTACTGAGGATTCCTGGAGATCAGTGCCTCCTCCCGGCACCTGCCCCCATGCCAGTCTCGCCCGAGTTCCGAGCCCGAGGCTCACTGAGCAAACCAGTTCCTTTATTCATGTCAACAAATATTTAGTGAGCATCTACGATCTGCCGGGTGCTTCAAGCACTGGGCCTTCAGCAATCAGTGAAATGGACTCACATCCCTGCCTCTATGGAAGGGAGGCTAGAGAGAAATCAATGTGTAAAATAAGGTGGTTTCTGTTATGGGAAAAATACAGGGAAGAAGGCAGGGGTGTGAAGGGTGGTTGTGATTAGAAATAGCATGGTCAGAAAAGTTCCATGGGCAGGTGACAGTGGATGGAAGGCTTGCAGGTGGTGAGGGCCCCAAGAACATGTCTAGAACATGATCTCAGAGACGAGAGGAGCAACAGGACGTGCAAAGACCCCGGGACAGGGGAGCACAGGGAGTGTTCCCGAGATGGCCTGGAGGCCTAGGTGTGTGGAACAGAGGGAAGGCGGGATCCGGGACAAATGGAGTGTGAGGTGCCTCTACAGTTCCTTACCCACCTCTGGAAGACTGGCTTGTTCCCAGTGAGATGGGAGCCAGTGTGCGGTTTGAGGCAGAAATAGAGGGGCTCTGCCCCTCAGGGTGCGGTGTGGAGAGCAGATAGCACGGGCCTGGGACTGTGTCCGGAGACAGTGAGGAGTGACCCACAGGGCTCGGGCCAGACCCTGAACCGCAGGGAGGCAGGCGGGCTGAAGGAATGCGAGGGAGGGGACTGGATGCTTCTGTGTCTCCTGCCTCCTCCACCCGCCACGCCTCCTCCACCCGCCACATCAAACAGTGCCTGTCGAGGGAGCACGGAGATCAAGGCCTGGCGCCGCCTCCCCCGGAGGCCAGAGCTGGCAGAGGGTCCTCATTTGCATCCCCGGTGGAGAGGGAGCCCCATCCCAGCCCCAGCCCCAGCAGCCTTTGATCTGGTTTGATGTCTCCCTCAGTCTTCTTCCCAGGCCGGAAGGCTTTTATCCTTGGAGGGGGAGACAGCGCCCCCCCCCCACTGCCTCCCTGGCTCCGGCTCTGGCTCTGACGCCGCCGCGTGTGCTTTGGGGACTGAGGAGGGCACAACTCTTCTCACTCTTCACTGCCTGCTGAGAGCCCCCCTCGGCCAGCTCCCAGCTCGTGACCCCATGTCCCAGGCGAAGGGACTGGCTCTCCAGAGGGGGCTGGCCCCATCTCAGGGCGGCAGAGGGATCCAGACCCAGGCCCCTAACCCAGATGTAGAGGGATGCTGGAAATAGCCCCCACCAACCTGAGGAGGGGCAATTGCCCGGATCCTGTGATGAGAGGAACTCCCTGCCCGCCCCCCACCCTGTTGACCACCCACTACTTGGAAGGCAGGTTTGAGGCTACATGCTGCTTTCCTGGGGGAGGGAAGGGGCTCTACTAGGGCTGAAAAATAAGAGTCCCGGGAGGTCTTGGGCCCTGGGTTGGGGGGTCATCAATCTTGAAAAAGGCAAAGATTTAGATTCGGATGATTGGTTTGAGGCCTGGTGGTCCCTTAGGGGCCAGAGGAGCTTGATGGGTCTGGACCAGCCGGACTGGTGGAAATGGCACAGGGCGGGGCTCAGTGTAACTTTGGGAGAAAGGTCTCATTTTGGATTCATCCAGGTAGCCCTCCTGGAGGAGGCTGGGGAGCCTCTCAGTGGTCCCCCAAACACTGCCATTTGGTCAGGGTAGTGCAAAGCGCAGCCTGGGTTTTCAGGCTGGGCTGGGCAAGCATGACTTTGTTCATTTCAAAGCATGTGGGGGTCCCCTCCACACTCCTGGGGATGAGGGTGGGGGTGGACACCCCCCCATCAGTTGGCCCCACTGCGGGTGAGCCCAGTAAGGGCTGTAACCCGTACAATGGGTGCGCTTACTGAGCCTTCACTCTGCGCCGGGCACTGTGCTAAATAAAACCCTGTGTATTCAGCTCATCTAACTTCTAACAGCGGATGCTGGGCACAACAGCTATTCCCTCCCTCTTACAGATGAGGGAACAGGGCCCCAGGGCGGTACCTGGAGTTGCCTAGAGTTGGTTTGACAGGCAGCCTCAGTTACTGCCTGGAAGATGTCTCCCCCTTCCCCCAACCCCCCACCTGCTTCTCCCGTCCCTTCGATTGAAGGTCCTCCTGATCCACAGTGAAGTTAGGGGACAGGAGTAAGCCTTTTCCCCTCAGACTCACTGTCTGGGGGCCCTGGAGCCCTGAGATCATCTCCAAGGAGAGCAGATGGTTCTGGAATCCAGGAGGCACCTGGGGAAGTCCCCTAGTCCCAAAGCAAACGACATGGGAGATGCCTGAGGGCCCTGCAGGGGACAGGCCTCAGGGCTCCAGGTTCTGCCAGCAGCTGAGACAGGCACGTGGGACACCCCAGGCTCTCGGCTCTGGCCCCAGCCAGAGGACCTTGGGGTCCAAAGCCTGCAGAGCAGGCGGAAGACCTCTGACTGTGAACATCTGGCATTTTTTCCTCACTCCCCAAACGGCTGTCTTTGAGTCTCCAAGGACCCAAAGGGAAGTCTCTTGCCAGCCTGGCCCTGTATCCCCACCAGCATCCAGGCCCCCCACTAATTCCTCTGCCCTCCCCACCAGCCACAGACCACAAAGCTACTTATTCCCCACCCTGGCCCCTGGTCCTGGGGTTCTCCCCAGCTCCTGTCGCCCCACAAACCCTCCCTCAGCAGGCGGAGGAAAGAGAACAGTAAAAGTCTACTGTGGCAATAAAAGGCATTAACCATCTGAACACTCGCCCAGAGTGCCGTCTCTCCTTAAGCAGGAAATATTGTTTAATGCCGATGGTAATGAGCGAATCGAATTTTGGAAATTAAACCGGAATTTGAGCATTAGCACTAGGGCGCTGCCATTTGGCAAAAGCCAAGGGGCGCTGCTGCTACCCACCTCCAACCCACTCAGGGGCCCACTCCCCCTGCAGGGCCCTGGAGATGATCCCCGCCTGTCTGCCCCCCACCCCCCCACCCCCGGGCATCACCCTGAGATCGCCTGTGTAGGGGCCGGCCCTAAACCTGCCTTGCTCTCTGGCTTCTGTGTTTTCTGGGCCCTCCTTTTAAGATGTAAATCCTTCCAGCCCAGGCCCCATTCTGCCCTGAGGTGCAGAGTGAAGGAGTGCGGGATTCTCTCTCTCTCTCTCTTTCCCCCTCCGAGGGATCTGAAAAAGCCCAAGATTCTGGCAACCAGATGCCACTGCCTTTTCATAAGCACCTATCCACCTATCTATAGCTCCTGGGGGGTGCTACCCAGTGCTTTTTAGAGGTTGGGAAACTGAAGTTTAATTAGACTGTTCTGGGAAAATAAAAAAGACTCATGAGGCCAGAGGAATGGGAGAAGTGTGTGCTGGCGGAGGGGGAAGCACCAGGCTGCTGGAAATGCAAACTCGAACTTGAGCAGGTCCCCCTGTTGCAAGCCCAGTGGCACGTAGGGACCCCTTGGAGTGGGTGACAAGAGCAGCTGAAGGGGTCCCTTCCACCTCTCAGACTTTGCTCAAATTCCACCGTGGGCCTGGAACTCCTGGGACCCCCCCCACCTGTCCCCCGGACAGGATAGCTCCAGCCGTCCTCCTCCTGGGTCCTCCTCCTGGAAGCCTTCGGCATCTAAACGCTCCCCACCTCCACTATGGGCCCCTCTGGCTGGCAGTCCAGAGCTATTTCCTGGCTGTCCTCTCTCACAGGAGGTGCTCAGTATGCTTGCTGAAGGAGCCCCCAGACCGTGGACCCAGGAGGGAGGTCAGGGGCTGTGATCCAGGCCCTGCTCTAAGATGGCCATGAGCACCTTCTCTGGACACAGAACCGGGTACTTTCCCCATGCGTTATTTGGGGGGTACTGTAGACCGCCCAGGAAGACACAGGGCACAGAGAGCTGAGCTGCCCCCTCTGGGTTCAGGCAGGGCGGAGGACTAGTGCCCACCTTCTGTTGCCCAGCCTTCTGGGGTGTCGCGCTCCTGCTCCCTGAGAGCCCAGGTGCTTCCCACCCCCGCGGACACAGGCACTCACACTTGGAAAGGGTAGGGAGGCAGGAGCAAGGGACCCCGGGAGGCTACAGTTGTGTGTTTCGGAGCAACCTCTCCGCTCCAACTTCCTCATCTGAAAAGAGGTGGGATCCTGGGTGTTCACCAGGGCCCTGTCCCACTCTGCCACTCTGCGGCCTTGTTCCCTCGGCGGACGGCACACTGGCTCCGGGGGCCACGGCGCGGCAGCCCCCGTGGCCTTTGCCTTGTTCGGAAGAGGCCTATTGCAGGTGGGCTGTCTCCCTGGACGTCAGCTCCAGTGGGCAGATCCGCCTCTTTCCTTCCTGTTGCAGGAGCAGAGCTCGGAGCCCTGTCTGGCACAGAGAAAGCGCTCGCGAACAGTTGAATGACTGAGGAGCACGCTCCCTTTGTTCTGTCCCTTGACAGGAGGAGCCCATGCGAAGACTTGAGGGCCCAGGGCCGAGGGCGGGGGAGGTTTGGGACTGGATTCAGCCCCGGGAGTTGGAATACGAACATACTACAACCCCCCTACCCTAAGCTGGGCTCTGCCGAGGGGAGGACACTGGCTTCTAGTCACTGGCCTCCCCTTGCTCACGTTTGGGGCATTTTCAGCCCGTCTCCACCCCTGGCTCTGCGGTCTCTCCCGGCCTCACCTCCTCAGAGCAGCAGCCACACCCCCATGCTCCAGCTGTGGGGGCAATGGACTTGAGGCCCAGGGTTTACAGCGGAGAGTGAGAACAGCACCCAGGGACCCTGCATCACCTCCGATAGGCGGGCTGTGCTCAGGGACTGCTGGGCCTGTCCCCTCAGCCCCCCAGAGATGACCTGTCCCCATCTAGGACACACAGCAGGGGGTGGCCCTCCTGAACAAATCAGGGTGGGGCAGATGAAGGAGGGGGCGGCACTCCATTTCCTCTTCCTCCTGGACAGAGGACCCCAAGTAATGGCCCCCACTGTTGTTCCTGCTCACCGGTGCTGTCCTTGCAGCATCTCCTGCAACCCTAGCCTCTGTCACCCGAGGCAGGACTGACTATTCCCGTTTTGTAGACATAAAGACCCAGGTGGGAAGCAGTTATACGGCTGCAAGGAGGGGAGCTGGGGTTTAGCCCGGGGCCTGGGCCCAAAGGACATCCACCCTTGAACTCCGAGTCCTTCCAGCCCCGGGTCTGAAAGAGAATCATTAGAATCACACCAAAGCCCAGCGGAAATGAAGAGGGGGCACCCGGGATGCATTTGTGGATCCTGGAAACTACCAACATTGGAGTGAGGCTGGGGTCACCCGAGAACCCCGGGGGGAGTAAGCATGGAGCAGTTTTCTTTGGTTTCTTGCAGTCTTCCAGAAAGGCAAGGCTAGCTGCAGTCTTCCTGGAGAAATCTGGGTGGTCAGGGAGAGGAGGAGCCTGGCTCCCTCCAGAAGGAAGGGCCTGGTTTAGCCTGAAGAGCTGTGAGGAAGGCAAGATTTCAGGGGAGAGGAAGAAAAAATTAGGGGAAAAAAAGTGGCAAAGGAAAGTGGCTGGATAGAAAGGCACGTGTGGATGAATTTTAATGCAATCAGAAGGCTGTCATGATGATAATAAAGGAATACATTCAGACGTCAGGAGAGAGGAGCAGGCGAGGGGCCGCAGGCCCAGCATTTAAATTAGGCTCAGGTGGAGGAGGGGCCTACGCTTCCCTCCCCTGTCCTTTCCCAGAGAGGAGAGGAATTTCTAAGCCGGAGGGCCAGGGATTAGCTGGAGGCAGGGGGTTTCACTTCATTGTCTTTCCGGAAATCCCATTTAATCGGAGTCTTTAAAAGGCGCTGGGGGCGAGCGGGAGCCCGAGGCCGGCCCGGAGTGCAGAGTTGCAAGGTCCCACCACTGAAGGCTTGAAGAACTCTGTCCACTTCATGCAGAATGCTGCTGCTGCTTCTGGGAGCTCAACAGAGCCCCTCTCTCTGCCCTCTCCTCTGCCCATCTCTGCTCTCTGTTTCTTCTCTCTTCTCTCTCTCTTTTTAAAAAGATTTTATTTATTTGAGAGAGAGAGCATGAGTTGGGGAGAGCAGAAGGAGAGAGAGAAGGCGCTCCCTGAGCAGGGAGCCTGACTTAGGGCTCGATCCCAGGACCCTGAGATCATGACCTGAGCCGAAGGCAGCCGCTTAACTGACTGAGCCACCCTGGTGCCCCTTTTTGACTGTTTCTGATTCTTTTCCCTCCATTTCTGCCATGTTCCTTCTCCCTCTGCCCCTAACCCCATCTCCGCTCCTCCCTCCTCAGCTTCACCACTCCACTCTCTCTCTTCTTCCTTCCTCTTGGTCTCCTAGCCCAGAGTTTGGAGTCCCAGAGCCCTGAAGATGGGGCCAGGGTGTGCCTGGCCCTGGGATGGCCCAGAAGCCAGGTCAAGTAGCCGAGGCAGGGGCAGGTGGTGGGGCCAGGGCTCCAGGCCCCAGAGCTTTGGCTGAAGCCCACTACCAGCAAGGGGTAGTGTGGTGAGCCCCGTCCAGAACCGGTAACAGGAGCTGGCAGTGATGCCCTGCCGGGCATGGAAGGCACTGGATCATTGAGAAGGTGCCCAGTGCTGGGTGCTCTGGGCTAAGGGGTGTGGCAGGGCAGAGGTCAGGGCTTCCTGAAGAGGAGGACTCTGGTTGGTTTCCTCTGCTCTGCTCCAGACCCCAGGACAGCCCCTCAGCTCTATGTGAACTCCCCTGGCAGTGGGGGCAAGGAGAGGGGCTTTCTGGGGCAGGAGGTGCCCACCACCCTGAGCACAGACAGACATGGTTCCAAGGAACCAGGAACTCAAGGCCATTTGCAGTTTGGGGGTGTGCCTTTCTGCAGCCTGGTCTGTGTGTGCCTGTGTTTGTCAGTCAACAAACATCTAAGTGAGTCCCTGCTACTACAGGGATTCTGTACCAGCTACTATGGCTGCAAAATAATTTTGCCCCAAACTGAGTAAAACAGCCATTTGTTCCACTCAGGGATCCTGCAGGCTAGGAATTCAGACGGGACAGTGTGGAAGGCCTATCTCTGCTCGGGGTTGTCTGGGCCTCAGCTGGAAGACTCTGAGGCTGGGGTCTGGAATCCTCTGCAGACTCATTCATCCCATGTCTGGTGATGGATGTGGGGTGTCAGCTGGGGGCCTGAGTTCCTTTCCATGGGGACACTCTGTGCGCGCAGGGTGGCTGGTGTCCACAGAGAAAGCATTCCTAAAGACAGCCACGTAGAAGTGGATCCCTTTTCTGACCTAGCCTGGAAATCGGAGGGCCTCACCTCCGCCATTCTCTATTGGTCAGAGCAGTCACAGCTCCGCCCAGATTCAAGGGGAGGGAGCACAGCCCCCACCTCAGAGGGAGGAGTCGGGGGCACCCTGCAGTAAACTTGTGGGGTGGGAAATCTGGCAGCCACAGGCTACAGCAGATCCCTGCAGCCCAGTGTGAGCTCTGCTGCCCTAAACACATGGCCAGGCCAGGTGGTGTCAATAAACCACCTAGTACTCAACACAAGGGTGGGGGAGGCTGGTGAGGGAGCCCAGCCTTCAGGAACAGCCCCCCACCCCCAAAGTGCCCAGGGCTGAATTTTGCAGCATGAAATAGGAAGGGCCTGACCAAAGAAGGGACCCCAGATGGAAGTAAAAACAATGTGAGATAGGAAGAAGGGGTGAGCCTGGGAATGGCACAGGGCATTCACTCATCCGCTCCATAACTCTGTGCTGGGTCCTGCTGTTCCAGCCAACGCCTGGTCTCTTCCCCCAGGGAGAGGACATGGGGTAGGGGCTGGGAGCTAAACAGAAACAAGCGACCCAGGCAAGGCAGTAAATTATTTGTCCTCTGAAACCTGGGCCATGAAAGGGCGGAGCTGAGACAGAATAAGACAGCAGGAAGGAGGGACCTCGATGAGGAAACAATATTTAAACTAAGACTTAGAAGAAGAAAATTCAGTCTTGTGATGTGGGAGGCACTTTGGGCAGAGGGACCAGCCTATGCAAAGGCCCTGTGGCAGACTTGCCTGTTGTGAGTTAATTTTGGCATCTGGGAGTGAAAGTGGCTCAAGAAGGTAGTCTAAGAGGATGAAGGAAGGGAACGCAGGGTTGCCCGAAGGACCCACATGCCACCCCTGGGCCATCTGTGTGCCATAGGTGAGCAGTCACACTAGTGGCTTTGCTCCCTCTGGGCGGGAGGGGGCACAGTCGCTGCCATCCGGCTCCCTTGACCCAACCTCTCCTTCCTCACCTCCTCCTCTGGCTATGCTCTCCCTCTCCCCCAACCCTCTCACCCTGTGGCCCCTCCTGCTCTAGCTACGCCCCGGCCCCCAGCCCCCACCCGCCAGCTATGAGCCCTCTCCCCTGCCCAGCTCTTCCCTAACCACACCCCTTCCTCTTCGGTCGGTCGTGCCCTCTTACCCCCGGGCCTGCCCCGGTGCAGCCCGGCTCCCCCCGCCCGGGTAAGCATCTCCTAATTTTGTTCCAGAAGATAGAAAACTCTTCGTGGGTATGCTCAACAAGCAGCAGTCTGAGGACGACGTGCGCCGCCTCTTCGAGGCCTTCGGGAACATCGAGGAGTGTACCATCCTGCGCGGGCCGGATGGCAACAGCAAGGGTGCGTGGGGACGGGGCGGGGGAGCGGGCGGGCGAGGCCTCGGGCCTTGCACCTCACTGACAGCCAGCCAGGTTCTGGGCCGCCTCCAGCGGGTGGCGACGGACCGGCGACCGGCGACCTTCGAGCCAGGGAAGCATGCTTGGAAGGGGCGAGGCGGTCCGGTCTGGGAATAAGGGAAGGCCGCCAGCCGAGTCCAGACGGGCGGGGAGACTCCAGGGGTCTTTTAACTCTCCGGCCCTTCCAGGTCTTTCTGTGTGTCTGTGTCTCTTTCTCCCTCTCTGTGGGTCACCCATTCTGCTTTCATATGAGATGCGCCCTCTTCCCTCCGCCCCTCCCGCGCCCCGCCTTTCCGCCCTGTAGCGCTGCTCTGGCCTTCCTGGGGGCCCTGCGCCCTGGCTCAGCCTCTCCCGTCCCCCCAGGGTGCGCCTTTGTGAAGTACTCCTCCCACGCCGAGGCGCAAGCCGCAATCAACGCCCTGCACGGCAGCCAGACTATGCCGGTGAGTGCCCTCCCCCAGCGTCCCCAGTCCCCCGGGCTGGGGAGGGGGCGGCCCCGGCCGGGCCGGGAGGGACGGGCAGCCCCGCAGGGCCCCGCCTTCCTCTGCGATCCGCACACACCTCGCCAACCCCCGCCCACCGTGCGGTGCTCACGTCCTTCCCAAGAGGCAGGAAGGCATTATCAGTATCCCCATTTCTCAGACGAGGACTCCGAGGCCCAGAGAGGTTAAGGAACAGGACTGCCCCTAGATAAAAACCGCCCGCGGTGGGGTTAAGAAAGATGGCTGGGGCCGTGCAAGCGCGGGAGCTAGCCTTCCCTTACCCCCACCCCCGTGCCCCCTGGAGAGGATCGGGTGGGTCCAGGCTGTGGGCAAGGGCAGCTGGGAGAGGGGGCAGCTGGGGCACGTGGGCCTCACGCGCAGTAATGGCTGCAGGGAGCCTCGTCCAGTCTGGTGGTCAAGTTTGCCGACACTGACAAGGAGCGCACGATGCGGCGAATGCAGCAGATGGCTGGCCAGATGGGCATGTTCAACCCCATGGCCATCCCGTTCGGGGCCTACGGCGCCTACGCACAGGCAGTAAGTGGGGGCGCAGCCGGGCGGGTGCGGGGCGGGGCGCAGCTGTTCTCTAGCTCACTCTGCCCAGAGCCCGAAAGAGCAAGGACACCTAACAGTGCTGAGGGGAGCCCTGCTCCTGGCCCAGAATACCCTGCTGCCCGGGGGCAATGAGGAGCGGAGAGGAATGAACCCAGGCAGTAGAGGCCAGAGGGGGTAAGACAAGGCTCGCTGATGCAGGGTGGCTGCCGGGAGGAGGGGGTTGCTGTCCTGTCTCTAAAGGGGAAGAGCTAGAGGGAAGGCTTCTGACAGCGGCAGGCAGCAAGGTGAACCTCAGCTCTCTGCCACTGCTCAGACCCTAGGAGGCAGCAGTAAGAGAGGCTCAGGTGTGTGCTTGTCATCGCTCTCCTCCTGCCCTCACTCCCAGAAGGGGGTCCTCAGGCTTCTGGCACTGCTGGCAGGGTCATCCACATGCACACTTCCCCTGCAGTCCCCCCAGACCCTGCCTCATGCTGCTGGCACCCCACTTCTTCCTCCCACACTGGAACCACCTGTGTGCACATCTCCCCTGAGCTGCCCCCTGCCCCAGACTTGTGGGCACCACACGAGTGGGGCACTGAGGTAGGCCAGGGTCCTGTTCTGAAGAGGTCACTTCACTTCTTCAGCAGTGTCCAAACTTGGCCATGTCCACAACCTACCCAGTCCCCACTCGCCTTTCTGGGAACGCTGGGGGTACCTAGAGTTCTGCTCATGATCATCCTGTTGCTTCGGCCCAGCAGACGCCAAGTGAGGACCCTTTTCAACAAATCCATGCCAAGTTAGTTCCACAGAGGCTCATCTACCATGTCTCTAGGACTTTGGCTGTCACAGCTCCGCAGATGACAGCCCTTTGACAGGGCTGAGCAACAGCCATGGAACCAGGCCCCCCCACCCCCATCCCACAGCTTTTGACTCCGTAAGACCCTGCCATGACTTAGGAGTACAGTCCTCTCAGGGGAGTGGGGGTGGGGCCCCCGGGAGGCTGGTCTCCGGGCGCTGAGCCCCCTGGTGGGGAGGGCTGCCCCCCCTGGAAGCGCATGATATTTTTTCCACTTCCTCTGCCCCAGCTGATGCAGCAGCAGGCGGCACTAATGGCGTCAGTCGCGCAGGGCGGCTACCTGAACCCCATGGCTGCCTTCGCCGCCGCCCAGATGCAGCAGATGGCGGCCCTCAACATGAACGGCCTGGCGGCCGCGCCCATGACCCCAACCTCAGGTGAGCGGGCAGGGACCAACACGGGGCCTGGCCAGGCGGGAAGGCAGCTGGGTTCAGGGTGGGACCTATTGATCGGGCAATTTTGTCGACTAGGGGAACTTTCTATGGCAAGAGCACACATGTAGGGGCCTGAGCAGGCCTCATCCTCTGGGACTTTTTCTTAAGAATGTTCTAATCCCTGGGACCTAGGGGAAGAGGAGATGTGGGCCCCATACTGTCAACAACATGACTTCAGGGTCGTGACAGTTTCATTCCCGTTGTGGAGCCATGTCAGGAAGCAATTCATCTTGGTCTCTTTAATAGATTTCTAGAAAGAAATTCACATGAAAACACCTCCCTTGGAGTTCTGAGGGGTAAAGAGCCCTGCCTATTCTGTGACCTTGTGAGGCCCCAGGCCTAACCACAGAAGGAGCCCCATTTTTTCATTTTTCTTTAACCCATCTTAGACTCATTGGTTTTTCCCAGGACAACTGCACAATAAATAAGAGAGGACCTCGGGAGTTATTAAAGGACAGGGGCTTGGAAATAACCCCTTTCACAAGTCACGTTCTTTTATTTAAATATTTTTTTAAAGATTTTATTTTTTGAGAGAGAGGGAGAGAGAGCAAGTGAGAAAAAGCCTGAGCTCAGGGGAGGGGTAAAGGGAGAGAGACAAGCACACTCCCCACTGACCAGGGAGCCCAATGTGGGGCTTGATCCCAGCATCCTGGGATCATGATACTTGAGCCGAAGGCAGAGGCTTAACCACCTGAGCCACCCAGGTGCCCCACAAGGCATGTTCTCAGCTGGATCTTGGTTAGTGTTCAGTTCAGTGATTCTCAACCAGGGCAATTTTATCCTCTCTCCCCGGGACATCTGGCAATGTCCTGAGACATTTTTGGTTGTCACAACTGGTGGTGATGGGGGCTACTTCTGTAATCTGGTAGGTGGACACCAGGGATATTGCTAAACATCCTACAATTCACAGGACAGCTCCCCACAATAAGGAAATGTCTGGCCTCAAATGTCAATAGTGTCAAAATTAAGAAACCCTTGTCTAGTCTCAAGGGCTGGCCCCATAACCCCAAGCTTTCATTCATCGAGCTTCCTTAGCTCTCTGTATCCACACCATACTGGCAGCCTTCCTGACATCCAGGAGCTGTAGAGAGATGATCCTTCCTACATGAAGAGGAAGCCCCTTTCCAATACGATCACCATGTCATCCACACCTTGGGCTCCACCCATTTGACATAGGGAAGGTACAGGATATTTTCATCTGACGCTGACTTTACTCTTGCCACAATGAGCATCACCTTTGCCTCCACTGGAGAAGGCCAAAGTGTTTATTTTGTGTAAGAACAGAGCTGACTGTGGGCTCTGCAAAGGGATCTCTCCTTAAGGGCAAGGGAGCATCAGAATTAAGACCTCCTCCACCTGAGTAGCAAAACTCCTTGGTGGGGAGGCAGATCAGCCCCTTTATAATCCAGACAAGAGAGCAGAACCATTAACTTAGAAGTCCCTTTCTGGGTATACAACGACCAACCCATGCTGACTTAGCTGGGGTGAGGAACAACAACTGAAAAAAATGAAAGGAACACTAAGTGTGGTCAAATTCAAGGACACTGAGAATAGTTTATGTGCTGTGGGTCCAAGTTCGTGCTGTAGTCACTGATCAGGGAAGTCTTTATGGGGTAGGCTGGAGTTGGACTCTGCCTCGAAGGATGGATACAGTTGGGATGAGTGGTGTTACCATGCAGGGAGATAACCCAAGGCATGATTCACAGATAGGATTGAGTTGGGAGGTAAAGTCTAGGTCTATTCCCAGGCCCTTGGAGCCAATGGGTGGAGCTCCATGGGTTGGCCTTCCTCACCTTGGTTCTGCTTGCCCCCCCTCCTTCTCCACCCCTCTCCACCTCTGGAACCAGGTGGCAGCACCCCTCCGGGCATCACTGCACCAGCTGTGCCTAGCATCCCGTCCCCCATTGGGGTGAACGGCTTCACCGGCCTCCCCCCACAGGCCAACGGGCAACCTGCTGCGGAAGCTGTGTTTGCTAACGGCATCCACCCCTACCCAGGTAAGCATATCCCTTCCTTCTCAATGCAGCACATTCCTCGTCCATTCCATCTCTGCCCTTGGTGGTGTAACAGGGAACATGTGGCTCCTACCCTCTGCCTCTTCCTTAGTTGAACCCCAAATGTGATCAGAGAGAGCTAGCCTCTTGCCCTCCTTCAGGGACCCACTGACTGGGAAGAAGAGACCAAATTCTCCTTCTTGGAGATGGGCCAACATGAGGGTGAGGAAGAAGCCCATTCATGGAGCTCTGTCGGGACAGAGAAGAGAATAGATACAGTTGTACACCTAGGTAGAAAGGCTAGTAACTGCAAATTAATTGACAGTGAATTTGACTCATAGGAAGTGAGGAGATAGATGCTAAGATTCTTAGTGTTAAGTAAGAAAAAATTCTAGTAGGAAGGAAGCAAAGACATATAAACTAGCAATCTGCCCTCTGCATACCCACTGGATCCCTGGATCCATACGCAACCACGGTCAGCACTCTGGACAGGGAATCAGAACCTTGGCTAGCACCCCAGTGCTTCCGGCAGAAATTCCAGCACTCAAGATCCAGGAGGCCTGCTCCTGATTAACTTTGTTCCTCTCTAACTTACCATTTCTCTTGTGGTGAGGGTGCCCAGCTGACTTGAAGCAGCGGCTCTGTCTAGTTTTGAAGGTGGACTGACATGAGAGCAGGAGAACTGGGCCTAAAGCCCTAGAGCAGACTGGCAAGGGGCAATGTGACAGAGATGTGAAGAACGCTGTCCTCCTTCCCGGAGGGCAGATGATCAGGTTACAGAGTCCCCATAAGGACTTGTAAGCACCCAGTCTGTGCCAGATGAAAGGGGGCCCCAGAAGGAGAACAGGACAGGGGCCTGTCCCCAAGAGGTCAAAGTCAGCCAGGATTGCAATATACTTGGGAGAGCATAATGAGACAATAAGACAGAACAGAGTGTCCTCCAGAGTGAACGTTCTCTGCCCTGAGATGCTAAAGGATACAAATAAAGGGAGAGTTCTGTAGGCTGAAGAAGCCCAACAGAGCTTCCTGAGGAGGAGGCCCAGCTCCACGTTAACAGATGGGGAGGCATTAGAGAGGTGAAGATGAACAAGGAACACACTTCTGTGGAGGGGGCTGCCCTGGAGGTCCAGAGACTGAGGGGCCTGCCTGGCTGGGGTACAGACTGGCAAGGAGGTTGGCCCAACCAGGACAGAGGAGGTCAGCTTGGGGGGCAAAGTAGTGCTCTCTACTCTGGTTGCTCATCAGAAACTTCTGGGTGACTTTGTGAAATCACAGACGCCCAAAGATTCTGATTTCAGTGTCCAGAGTGAGGCCCAGACTTCCATCGACTATGAAAGTTCCACCAGCAGCTGAGTGCACGGTCACTGCGCTAGCCAGAAATAGAGGGGAATTTCCTGACTTTGACCTTGGAGTTGTCTCTGATCTGATCCCAATGCTTGCTCCACACCTCTCTCCTCACTGCCTAAACAAGAGGCCAGAGAAGCCCAGAGTGAAGTTGCAGGGCCGAAGGATCTGGAGTGTTGTAGGAGGATGAAGACTCCAGGCCGGCCAGGGAGGCAGGGCGGAGCTTGGCAAGCCAGAGGCGGGAAAGACCCCACCAATCTCAGGTTCTTGGGCTCCTCCCCGCTCAGGCTCGTGAGCTGGGAGATCCAGTCCCCAGCACATCTGGGTAGTTTCATTTCCCCCCCTCCTCCCTGCCTGGAAGCCCATCTGGATCTCTGGATTTTGACAAACCTGTTTCTTCCCCACCCCCACCAGCATCTGTGAGCTGTTTCCCTCGCGGAATTTGGAAACGTTCCTCTCCCCTATTTGTAACAATCTGCCACATCCCATAAACAATTCCCTGCCAGAGCAGGAGGGAGGGATGGAGGGAAGGAAAGGAGAAAAGTAGTACATTAAAAAAATTAATTTACCGTCTTTAAATGCAGAGTTTGGAGCTGCTGTAATGAGCGAGATCCTTCAAAGTGTTCACTCTTTGGCAGTTACTAATGAGGTCATTAAGCAGAGAAGTGGAGAGGGGTCTCAGAAATGCTTTTCTCCACTTCCTAGCCCCGGGTAGCTTCTCTGTTCTCCCCTCTCACTCACAGAGAGCATGTTTGACGCCCACAGTGTGGCCTCCACTGCCACGTAACAGCCCTGAAGGGCGGCTCGCGCAACCGTTCAGACCCGCTCGCTCCTTAGGTCACCATGCTTGCCGAGCACTTGCTATGGTCCCAGCGCTCTTCTGGGGGCGACCGCCATGGAAATGGTGTGGGTTAGATTTTGCCTTGGCCACCACACTGGCCAGAGGAAGGGACACCTTTTTCTAATTTGCGTAAAGGCACTTTGTGTTTGAGCAGCTGGGAAGACCGACGGGACGAAGCTAGACATGGCTGTCCAGAGAGCCGGGGCTGGTGGAGGGGTCAGGCAGAGGGAGCAGGAGGGAGGAGGAGGCCAGCCCAGCAACACCAGCACCAGCACCAGCACCATCGCCACTGGGAGCTCCTGGCCCCAGTCTCCACTGTGAGGGGTGCAGAGGGATGGGGTTTTGTCCCGAGACAACCTCAGGCAGGAAGGGACCTGTGTCCTTCCCCATCTTCAGCTCCCCACTCTGAGCAGTGCCCCCCTGGGCCCAGCTTCCCTGCTTCCATTCACACTCTGTCCAAGGGCTATCACCCTAGGGTCTTCCCTTGGCTCCCCCCGAAGCTGGGGGGCAGTGCAGTGTTCCCAAGAGGTGTTGGCACAAGAGCTCAGAAGGGAAGTTTGGGGATTTTTCCCGGTCTGTGGGCCCCAAAGCCTAGCACTAACCGGGTAACTTGGCTGGCCTGGGTCACCAGGCAGAGAAGCCCAGATAATTGTCTTCCTGCCTCGCTCTGTTATCCAGTCTGCCTCAAACGGAGGCTGGTTGTGTCTCCGCTCACCTCCCTGGGCCTCCAGGGTCAGCTCCCTACCGTGTCAGTCATCAGTGGCCCTGGTCACCAAGGGTCGTGCCCACACTACCATTACCCACAGCACCTGTAGACACGACAGAGACAACAGAAACGACCCAAGCCCTCTCCCCAGCCCAGCTTCTCCACTTTATTTGCCGGAGTGTCAGCCTAAGGCTCCTCTCCTCACACTGGGCAGTAGACATCCTAGACTCATGACGTCAGGTGGGAGGAAGGTCCTTGGTCCCGTGGTTCTTCAGTTTCGGTGGGCACCACCCCTTTCCCAGCCCAGGGGGCCGACCTTGTTTGTGTGGTCAGTCCCTGCAGAGGGGGTCCCAGGCACGGCCTCCGAATGGAAGGCCTCCGTTCCTGGGGCAAACTCCTGGAGACTAATGGAGAGGTGCCTGGGTTTGAGCAGGAATGGGTGGCCCAGGAGGACACAGTGGCGGGACAAAGCCTCCCACGCCCTTCATTTTGCTCAGGTGGGATCTGCCCCCGATTCGTGCCGGGGACAGGTGCGGAGGAGCCCAGCCTCCTGTAGTCTCTAGCCCCCTCACCCACTGTCCCCCAGCCCTTCTCCAGGACCCGGTCAGCCTTCTGAGTGAGCCTCCCCGCCCCCAACAACGCCCGGCGCCTGCAGCCTGCGTTCCCCAGCCCCCGGTCAGGATCGGGGCAGACGCCACGGTGGCTGGGAAGGGCCATGTGGCCACGGCCTCATCTTGTGGGCACGGTGGGGGAGAGGCTTGTCTGGGCGGGCACGGCTGACTTCTGCTCCCTTGGCTCTCCTGCAGCGCAGAGCCCCACCGCCGCGGACCCCCTGCAGCAGGCCTACGCTGGAGTGCAGCAGTACGCAGGTCGTTAGTACCCTCACGGCCCCAGTTCTCATGCCCCGGCACCAGGGTCCCCTTCCCACCCCAGGCCTGGGCCCCGAGCTGGGGGAGGGGGAGGGGAGGCGGAGGGAGGGCGTTCCTGGGAGAGGACCCGCCTCCCTCTCCACGGCTCCCCCTAGCGTTCAGGCGGAGTTTACCTGTGAGGGTGGGTACCCTTCTGGGAGAGGGGAGCCAGGTCGGTGCCCTGACCTTGCTGGGCAGCTAGTCATCTAGGAGGCCAGATTTTCCTCCCCCCCCCCCCGGGGTGCTGCCAAGGCCAGCGTGTCCCCAGTCCCAAGCCACAAGGCAGTGCCGGGGCTGAGACTGAAGTTCATATCACTGGCCTGGCAAGGGTAGATGCCTGGGTGTCAGGGAAGGAGCGACCCCCCCCCCCGCTCTTCCCCCCCTCACCCCCGCGGTCACACACAGGCGGCGGGAGTGGGGCCCCAAGGAAGGGGAGGCAGCCAGAGGTAGAAAAAAGGAAAAGTGAGAAGAGATAGCCCTGGGGCGAGCAGATGGTCTTAGGTCACTGAATGGGAAGGCGGTGAGCCAGTGTGGGAAGGCCAAGGCGTGCTGTCAGCCACGATTCTCTGTCTCTGTCACACACACCAGAATCATCCCTGCCCAGCCAGGGTCAGAAAGAGCCAGAGAGATCTCCCCTGAGGGCAATGTGGGGGTCCTGGTGAAGCTGGCCTCTGATGTCTGGAGGTCAGGGGAAGCTCTCTCTCAGCTGCTGGGATCCCTGGGTTCTGACCTCAGACCCTGCACCTCTAGGAGCCAGGCCAGGCGGAGGAGGGGGCTGGCCACTCCTGTCCCGCCTCTGACCCTTCCCAGTTGAAAGCAGAAAGCACCAGGTTTGTCCAACTCGGTGCTCTGCCCCTGGGGACCAGCCCCTGGCAGGACCCCAGAGGCCAAGCTCACACCTCTGGTGGTGCCCCACCTCCCACACACGTGCGGTCAGACTGGGCGGAGGGTGTGTGTGCCAGAGTCGGCTGCGGCCCGCAGAATGGGCATCCCAGCTGGTGTGGGTGATCTGGTCCGGGCATTCCGATGTTTTTGATGATCCATTAGTGTGGATTATCTATGCATGTGGGTTGTCCATTGTTTCAGAATAAACTTCCCTTCCCCAACCCCGGGAGCTCATGCGTACGCGTGCATGCGTGTGTGAACACACACGCTCACTCAGCTGGCTTTATCTTAGGTGGCTAAAGCTAAAATGCCCTTTTTGGCTGGTCTACTTTTACTGCTCAACACTGAAGTTTCTCTCTTTCTTCCCGCCTCTCACTCTGTCTCTCCATGTCACTGTCGCCGTTTCTCCCTCTTGCCTCTTCTCTTTGGCCCTCCAGCAGCCGCCTACCCTGCTGCCTATGGTCAGATAAGCCAGGCCTTTCCTCAGCCACCTCCAATGATCCCCCAGCAACAGAGAGAAGGTGAGTCTTTGAGCTGGGGCTTCCTCCCCACCCCCTGCTGTCCCCAAAGAGGCTGCTTACTTGGGCCTTTGGCTGGGGCGTTTCTTTTGAGAGGTGACCATGTTTGTGTGTTGTGTTGAGGAGGGTGAGGAAAAGAAGGAAAGAAGTAGGAATGCTCGGAGTGGAGCAGGAGTAGGGAGACCTGTACATCATGGACAGGAGAACTTGTATCCTCTGGGTGAGCGGGAGAAACAGCTGGAGCTCCCAGGTGGGGCTCCCCAGGCAGCTGAGGGGGTGAGAGAAACTCAGTGCAGCCTAGCGGAAGAAGAGGTCCCTAGAAAGTCACGTCCAGAGGCTCTGGTGTGCCCAGGGCACAGGGCAGGCCAGGCAAGTCCAGTGGGGCTTGGGGGGCTGGGGTCTAATAAAGACCTTCAGCATCCTCCCATTCCAGAGCCCAGAAACCCCACAGGAGGCTGGAGAAATAAGCCCACACTCAGCGATTCCATGCGCCTGCTCACAGTGAGATCCATGTGAGGGGCAGGAACGCTAACAAGGTCTTGCCTTCCCCACCCCGTGGAGAAGGTCACCTTGCAGTGAGGCTCCTCCATCTGCCCCAGGAACCCACTTGGCCAGGGGATTCCAGTGTCTCCAGAGAGCCAGCTCATAGTCCCTGCAGCAGACTGTCCCAGAGCTGGGGGATGTAGGTCAGTTCTGGAAAGGACCCTGGGGGTCTGCTAGTCCAAACCCATCGGTCAGACAGGCCCCACACAGGCCCCAGATGGCCAAGAGCCTGGGCTTTGAAACAAATCCATCTGGGTCTGACTCCCAGCTTGGCCACCTCCTCCCCTCTGACCCTTGATGTCCTCACCTGTGAAATGAGGATAGCGAGGATCAGGTGCTAGCTAGGGAAGCATGAAACTCAAAGGAGCTCGAGTCTGACCAGAACTCCAGCAATCTCCTATGGATTTCTCACTGTGCGCACAGCCCTTCCTTCACCCAACTGTCACCCTTCCAAGGTTGCCCGTGATGCCCATCACCCCAGTTTACAAACACTGGGCAGCTCCTGAGATTTGTCTTGTCATCTCTTCGTGGCCAGGAGAGCCAAGCTATAGGAACCCATAGAGTCTGGGCCCGCCGCTGGTCAAGTGGGGTGGGGGTGGTCCGGCGGCCCTGTCTGTACCAGAGGCTCCCCTCTTGGGCTGTGGGCCTCTGGCCTGTTTGCCCCTGCCTCTTTCCCCCTCGGTCCAGCTCTTCAGCGCATGTCAGTCAGATCAGATGCATGAGGGGTGGGGGCCAGGAGTCCCCATGTTGCCCATCCCTCCCAGGCCCAGAACAGAGCTCTGCGCCCACAGGTGCTATTACCTTTGTCACCTCACTGGTCTCAGGCTGACCCACCCAGCATCACTCTGGCCTGTGGACTCAGGATCTCCAAGCCCTGCTGCGTGCGCATGCGCGCGTGCGCGCACACACACACACACACACACACACACACACACACACACACACACACAGCTGCAGGTCAGTGCTGCTCTGACCAACACACAGAATAGCCCCTAGCCTTACTCTGTAGTGAGCCCCTCCATCTGCTCCCTGCTACTGCCCCCTTACACTCTGCTCCACCCCCCGGAATCTCGCTCTGAACTTCTCCCACCTTCCTTCCTTCTCTGAGCGGCTTCAGTTCCCCCACCCTTCCACCCCTCCCCCCTGTGCCCTGCTCCCCAGACCAGTCCCCTCCCAGCCAGCTCACAGCTGCAGAATCATGGACCCAGATGGTATGGAACCAGGCTTCATACAAGGGTGAGCTCAGGGTGCCGGGGTCAGGGTCATCAGGGGAGGCTTCAGGGGCCTCAGAGGATGAATGAGGTCTTTAGCACATGGAGTTGGGGAGACAAACATTCGAGGCAGGGAGAACAGGAGCAAAGGCATGGGTGCTGCGAAGTATGAGGTGAGCCTAGGCTTGGGGAAGGGTTGGAGCGGGGAGATAGCCTGGGGTGGGCTGGAGGCAGCGCAAAGCCACATCCACAGCACTCCCTAAGGCACAGGTGAGAAGGAAAGCTGTGTTCTTCCAGCCATGCCAGTGGCTGGCCCTCGCTATCACGGTTACCTCCCCTGTGGGATGTCACTGAAACACCTGGACACTCTGGTTGCTGGAGAGACCCTCCTTCTGGCACCTTGTCTTTGAGCTGAGCCTGAAAAGCAACAGATGCCTGAATTCCCAGAGGATGTCCGCTCTGCAGATGGGCCGAGGTGACCCTCAAGGGTGCTGGAGTCCTGGCTGCGCCCAGGGCCACAGTGTGGTCAGGGTAGCACCTTCTGTCTCTGGAGCTCTGTTTCCCCATTGCTCAGAAGGCTGGGAAGTGTAAGCTCCCTGTTGAGGGGTGAAGGGCAGGGGGCTAGGCTGGAGCTTCCTGTGAAGCCCAGCTGCAGAGCATACTTGACCGGACAAGCCTAGGGGTCCTGCCCTCAAGAGCTTCTTGAATCTTTAAGTTGAATGAACATAACATCCACATAAAGCAGCTTGCAGAACTTGAAGACAGGGTCCCAAGCTCAAAGCAGATGGCTGCATGGGATGGAACATTGAGGAAAGACCTGAAAAAGGGAGTGGAAGAAAGAAGGCAGAGCTGGGGCGGGGCAGGAGGACAAGAGAAGGCTAATGTCCCTGTCCCTAGAACTTCCCATTTGGCTGGAGGGAAAACCTCCCAGACCTAAAGGAGAAAGAGCCTCAGACCATAAATTGTAGACTTAGGGCACACTAGAAGAGAGCGAGCGAATGGGGACTATCTAGGTGGAAGTCCTGGAAAAGGTATGGCTTAGATCAGGCCTTTGAGCTGACTCCTACCCCAAGGGGACTCACATTGAGCCAGGGACCATCAAGGGATCCACTCACAGAGTATGAACCAGTGAGAACCTGGCATGGCTGGAGACGGGGTAAGGGGAGGGCCACCAGCGCTCGGGGAATTCAGCAGCAGGGACCCCAGGACGCTTGCACTTGCGCCGGTTCTGGTTCTGAATGCGCCGTCAGCTGGTAGTTTGCCTGGGAGACGGTGGTCGGTGGTCGGGGAGGAGAGGCTGAGGGCGGGAGGGGGAGGGCAGATGGTGTGGGGTGGAGACCTAGGTAGGACCCAGGAGGTCAGAGGCTCAGAGGGTGGCTTCGGTGGTCAGAGGAGTATTTGGAGGGAGCAAGGAGGAGAGTCGGGGTCGAGAGACTTGCTCCGAAACTGGGTTACCTGCAGCCTCACCTGTCCCAGGGAAGCACAAGGTTCTGGCTGGGAACCCCACATCGCTGCCCCCATCAGTGCCTTAGCACCTTCACTTTCCGAGCTCACGCTTAGTTCCTGCCAGCCTCTGGTCAGAACCTTGGTTCTGAGACACCTCGAACAAACGCAGCTGCCTCCTTTGCATGCTGGCTGGGAACAATCATTGGAACGATCACATTTGAAAAGGTTGAAAATATGTGGTGTACTCTGTTTAAAATGGCATGAAATAGACGAATCGTCTTGGAAAGATTTCTGTTTCAAAGTGAAAACTGAGCATGTTGGTTATTTAAAAAGAAAAATGTAACTCTTCAGCAGCCTGGAAATTTCAGAAATCCAAAGGCCTCACCCGTTTTAGCATTTCTGGGGCGTGGAGGTTTATGATAGGCAGAGAGAGGAAAGCCCAGACTACCAGGGCAGATGGTCTGGCTCCACCCACCCCCAGCTGTGTGACATTTGGCAGGTGACTTAACCTCTCTGGGCCTCTGTTTCCTCATCCGTGGAGTGGGAGTGACAATAGCACTTGCCTCCGAGGGCTGCAGGAAGATTAAGTGACTGAACATACAGCTCAAGTGCTTAGAGGAGCCTGACCTGTAGTTCGGGCACAAGTGGCAGGCTTGTTCTCCTTGTCATGGAATGGGGAGCTCCATGTGAGGATGCTTGTGGGGGCTCCGGCTAATCGCCAGGCCATGCTGTGAAGTCCCCCCTCCCTCCCCCGCAGCTAGCCTGCTGGAGGAGGCAAGAGAAGTCTTGATTTCTGCACTGGGGACGGGGGGCTGAGTGTGAGGTTTGGGGCAGGGGAAGGTGGGACCGTGGGCCATCAGATGGGAAGGAGTAGCTGAGGGTTGTGGAGGAAGGTGGACCAAAGCAGCAGCCAGCCCAAGGTCGGAGCTGGGGACCTCGGGAGGTGAGGTGAAGCCTCTCATGGGGCCACCGGCATGGCTGGCCCAGGGCGATTCCAGAGCAGGGGCTGGGCTGGCTGGGCGGCGGGCAGACCCTCCCAGGTCTCCCTGCCCCCACGCCTCTCCTCAGCGCCTCCTCTCCCAGGCTGATCGGCCCTTGGCACGCTGACCCCCCCTTCACTCGTCAGCTCAGCCCCCGGAGCGCCTTGCCAGGCCCCCTGTTACACGCTCATTTTGCAGCAAAGGTGACTGAGGCACAGAGAGGTTCAGTGACTTGCCCAGGGGCAGGGCGGAGACCAGAGCTCAGACTGGGGCTCAGCAGTTCCCATTCCTCAGTGGCCGCCCTTGGATCTTGGATGAGACCCTCCCCCCAACCTTGCCCCCCTCCCTGCTGCCGCTGCCTAACTCGCTCACCTCTCCTCTGTCTCTCTCTTCCCCCCACCCCGCCATCCCTCCTCCCCGCC
>LNAC01000197.1:871242-890996 GCA_002007465.1 Ailurus styani
GGCGGGGGGGCTTTTTGGTTGGTTTGGAAAAAACAGTACTGACAAAAGCAAAATGCACCTTTTTGTTTACAACTGAAAAAGGGTCCTTGACAAGTGTTTTTTAATTTTATTATTATTTTATTTGGTGTTGTAATTGTTTAGACTGCTGTGTACGGTTTGCTGTTTGTTGAATCAACAGTGTGAAAAACCTGCCAGCATGGATTGGTATACGCATGACGTTGTCCCCTCAACTGGGGGCTTTGCGGTTCTAACTTTCCCAATGTAACCAGTCACCCCCATAAGTGGAAGCTGCTTGCTATAACGGAGATGAGTCTCATTTGTTAATTCACGATGATTAAGCATTCTCCTTCTGATTCTAGTCAGATCATGATTTTTTCCCCTTAAAAGCAAAACAAAACAAACAAAAAAGTCACCATTCAAAACAAATCGAGAACTGAGTTAATTTATCTGAGCTTGATAATGAAATCCGTTCTGACTTTTTTTAGGTTCTCCCATCCGCTCCCTTGAAGTTCTGAATTTCCTCTAAATTCCCTGGCATGTATGAGAAAAATATTATGTGTGTGTGTGTGTGTATGTGTGTATCTATGCATATACATACACACATATCCATGTATCTCCACATATGTGCAGGTGAATATATTCTACACATATATCCAGATATACATATATATACATAGCCTCGCAAATAGTTACTGACCTTGGGAAAGAAGCGGTTGGCTGGAAACTGGGCAAGGGTTCAGCAAAATTCATGTCACGGATGTCTTGCTTCTTTTCCTCAAGCTGGGGAGGAGGGGGGTGGGCTGTTAGATTTTTGCTGTCTTGTTTGCTAGGCTTCTGTATACATATTGTATCTGGGCTAGATCCCTCAGACATCGTTTTAATTGTGAATTCATATCCCACAGTCCCAAATTCTTCCCTGAGATCCAGCCACCCCCCCATTCCAGAACTCTAAAGGAACCCAAATCGAGACCCCTCTCCCAACAACCAAACCTCAGCTACAACCCTCGCCACTAGACCTCCAGTGGTTTCCTACTCTGAACAGAAGAGTCGATTTCTTTTTTATGTATCATGATCATGACTAATTCTCATACTGGTCTCTCCCCTCCCTCCCGCCATCTCCCCAGAGCTCCCACCCTAACCCCCGAGACAGGGTCCTTTTGGTGTTTGGATGCATTTTGTGTCTCCTCTCTTGGCTTAATCAGCCCTGATTTTCTTCATTTTAGGGCAGGATGCTGAACGGGCTACATTAAAAAACAAACCTCTCTCTCTCTCTATTTATAAATGAGAACTGTTGGATGACACCTTTGACATATCAGCCAATTATCAATCAAGCTGAAGACTCCAGACACTCTCTGTGACTGTAACATTTCTTCAAGGAAAGTATAGCGTCTGTGGAGTTCAGAGGGCACGTGTTTGGGGGAAAATATACGTGACACAAGAAGATGAAGAAAAATGAGAAAAAAAAACCCACAAAAAAGGCAACTTTAAAACAAAATAACTTGAGACCAGATGGGGAGGCTGAAGGGCTGGGACGTGGGAAGAGACGCTGCTTACCGATCCCCGGGGCTTTTCCAGCCCGTGGGCGCCTGAGGCAGGCTGGGGCAAGCGGTGTGGTGGGGCCTGGTCCCCAGGGGGCGGCTGGGAGGCCGCCACTGAGCATCTCTATCTGTCATTCCTTTAGCTATTTAGGGACCAAAGGACCAAACTTTTTATTGCAGCTGTGTAGCTCTATGTCAAATAGAGGAGGAAGGAGAACCTCTTTCCTGCCTCACAGCTGTTCTTGAAACAGCTTAGAGCGATTCTATGAAAAATGTAATAAAAAAATTAAAAAAAAAAACAAAAAAAGCAAAAACAAAAAAAAGGAAAAATAATGCTTCAATGCTTTTAAAACAGCAAGATAATAGTTCTTTGATACTTTGAGAGGCGCTTTGATTACCCTCATTCAAGTCTATGACACTTTCCTATGGTTTTCTGTATTATATGTCTGGATGGAGCTGTTGAGATGAACAAATTGGTGGATATTTGGGGAAAGCAACAAAAATATTAAAACTCATTAACCGTGAAGTGTGAGAAAACAAGGAGGGGAAAAAAGGGACTTACAAGGCAAGATAATTGTTGTGAAAAGTCTGTAAATGCTTCTAACTCTTCCCCCTCTTAAAATCATAATAGTTGTACAGAATTTTAAAAAGGAGAAGTTTAAAATACCTATATAATAGAAGAAAAATTAGAGGAAAGCAAAAAATAAAAAAAAAAAGGAAAAAAAAAACCTATAGAAGTTAGCGTTACTGCTAAAATCCCAGATGTTGTAGGACTGTACTTTTGTAGAGTTTAGACTGAGCATCGATCCCTTCTCCCCGCGAGTGCTGTCGGACGCCGTGCACCCCGAGGGCCTGGCCGGATGCGCCCAGAGCTGCGGGCTCCTGGCCGCTCACTGCGCCGGTGGGGGCCGCGCCGTCGCTGGAAGGCCCGCCGCCCGCCCTCGCCTGCTTCGCTCGGGAGCTGCGCGTGCTCGCCCGCTCGCCGCAAGCCCTCGACACCTGCCGCTTCACTCGCCTTCCATGCTTGCTCCAGAGACTTTCCGGGCAAGGGAGACCTGGGAAATTCATCTTAAAACAACTAAACAACACACACACACAAAAACCTTAAACAAGAGAGAGAAAAATAAACAATCTTTGAAGAATTTCTGAAACTGTTTACAAGGAATTTTGAAAAACAGGGATGTTTAAATGATGCCGGCTCTGTTTTTCTGTAAATAAATTTGCATATTTTGTAGGACTTTTAATTGTAATGATAGAGAAAAAAAACAAGGAAAACTATTTAATGAAAGCACGATATTTATCTTTGGTAAATGACTTTAGAGCAGTTAAAAAGACATTGCTTAAAAAAAACTCAGAATCAGAAAAAAAACACTGAATTATTTAAGAACACATATATTTTAAAGTATAACATATTTATTGTAATTTATTTGCACCGTTGGGAAGACTTGCTTTGGCTTTCTGCCTCGATACCCTCCTCTCATTCATGTCCAGGTCATTTGGACGCCAGGGGGCTCTCGGACCTACCAGCTCCCCCCCCCCCCTTTTTTTTTTTTTTTTGCTTTAGAAGAACAACTGTCTGGTTCCTCTTAGGCCTCCTGCCTTTCCTTTCTTTCTGTCTATTTTGTTGGTTAATTATTATTTTTTAAATTTTCTTTTTCTTTCTCGGATCCTCCTTTTAGGATGTCCAGATGTTGTAAAAAAAAAAAAAAAAAAACAGCCGCAGTTCAGTACGACTGCTCTTTTCACACTCAACTCCCTACAAGTCCTTGTAACCGTCTGTAACTATTGGATGACGCTTTCTCCAGCTTCGCCCTAAATAAAGCACAGTCTCGACAGCAACAACAAGACTTCTTCAGTGGTCTGTGCTTCTCGGAATCTGGCCAGCTGTCCTCGCTGGCTGGCGGCAGCTGGTCCTTCTCTCCGTGGGGTCCGTGTGCTAGCCGGGTGCTCGCTTGGAGCCTAAGCCACGGGGGGGGCTTTCTGGGAGATGATGGGGGCGGTAAAAGGAGGTCCCGTGCCACACTGTGAAACACCCTGTGGTGTGTCTCCAAAAATCTCCATTGCAAACCCATTCTTTTGGTTCCCGGGCGGGGATGGCCATAGTGTCCAGATGCAACAGAAAGTCCCCCTTTCCTCCCTGACAGGAGGGGGCTGAGGCCACCTGTCCTGAGTTGGGGTGGGTGGGAAGCACCGTGAGGCATTTGGGAAGGAGGCAGCAGAGGCAGGGACCACAATCAAGGAAGGATGAGGACACACCCCAAAACTTGCCACCAGGTATTTTCTCTTGGTCCTGCACCTTGTACTGCATTGACCGTTTACATGGATGGAAAAACCAGTTCTGGAGGATGCCCTCAGAGTCAGGGTTTGGGGCAGGGGGAGGGGTGTAGAGAGAGGAGCATCCTGGAGTGTTCCCACCTCTCCCTCAGGACACAGAGAGATGTCCAAAGCCTGAAAGCCAGGGGGAGGGGTTGAGAAGGAAAGGGTGTTGTGTGTTGAGGGGGTTCCAAAGGAGGAAGGATGGAACCAGGACTTGGAGGTGAAGAGGTGGCAGGGAGGGAGAAGGTCTTTTTGAGGTGAGAGCCAAGACAGAGGCACCTCAGGCTCAAGCATTCATCGGCCCCTGCCCTGGGACAGACCTTCTCTAGCCTGTCTGTGCCCCCCGGGGGAGAGTGGGCAGTGACTTCAGCCCTCAGATGTCTCCCCTGAAGCAGGGTGGTAGAGAGCAGAGGTCGGAGCCCCAGCTCTTAAGTACTATCTGGAGCCCGGGTTGCATCCTCTCTTCTCCACTCTATTTCCAAGGCCAAGGGCCAAGTTCTTGTTTCTCACACTAGCCTGTGACATGTTAGCTCTAATGCTTTAGGAAATGGGGCAGGGCTTCAAGCCTTAACTGTGGAGATGATTCCATGATGAGACCCTCAAGGTCCCCTACACGAACCCCACTTCCCCTGCCCACCGGCTGGTGAGCCCAGGTGAGAGAGCCTGCTCTGCCCATTCTGGGGAGCTTGTGGGGCGCTGGCCTTCTTGAAAGAATTCACTGTGAGGGGCATGACGTCACATCGGGTGTTTCCCTCTCCTGTGAGGAGCGGGTAGGTGATTTCTAAGGAATTCCCTGGGCTTTGTGCCTCACACTATTCAAAACCATGGTTTCTGTTGGACACTCGCAGCCAAAACCCAGAGGATGACAGCCTCCACACCATTTCCCCTTCCACTCTCAGACGCCAGGGGCCTCACTGGCCTTCCCACTGGGTATCCTTTTCTCTGCCACAGCTCTCCCCGACCTCCACCCCCACTGCGGGAGCTCAGGGGACCCCCGGGGGGGCTGGGCCATGAGGCGGTTGACCCATTTCGTCCTGTTCAGGCATGGCTGACTGAGAGGAGAGAGGAAAACACAGGGTCCAGATGTGAATATGCCAGTTCTAGAAAATAAATCCTCTACTTAAAAAACACACCGGGGTCTAATGAATGCATAGCATATTTAAGAGAGAATACAATTATTAACCTCTGGGGAAAAGTCACAGATTCTTGGAAAACTTGCTGAAAACTCTGAGGTCACTTTGCACAGGGAGCTCAGGGACCACAGCTCCTCCATCATCCTCGGGCTCAGATCCTGACCCTGATTGGCAGTGTTATTTAAGAAAACCCGACACACTTCTCATTAATTTCTGCCTATATTCTATGGTTTAGATTCCCCTGCTAGCATTCTACCTGCAGTTCTTGATTTCTGCACAGCTCCCCCCATTTAAAAGACTTTTTGCTTTTTATCATACATTTTTTTTTATTTCAAGCATGATGAAAAGCAGAGATACTTGCATGACAAACCTCTATGTACCATCTAGCTTTTTTTTTTTTCGAAGATGTATTTATTTTAGAGAGAGCACACGCGCGTGCACGGGTGTGAAGTGGGGAGAAGCAGCGGGAGAGGACCTCGAGCAGACTCGCTGCTGAGCTCCGCCGAGCCAGCCGCAGGCTCGGTCCCAGGACCCTGACATTGTGACCCGAGCTTAAACCCAGAGTCAGACGCTTCACTGACTGAGCCCCCCAGGAGCCCCCCACCTAGTTTCAACTCGTGAATTATTTTGAAGCAAGACCTCGATATCTAGTCATTTTACTGATGGGTATCTCAGTTTGCCCTCAATGTTTTTGATACAGCATTGAATTCTACAGGCTGGCGGTGACCTGGGGTGTGTGTGTGTGTGTGTGTGTGTGGCAGCTAGCTGCACCCTTGCTGCTAGTGGGGGGAGCTGGTGGCCTCCCCCAGCCGTACCCATGGGCCGGTGCTGGCTCCTGGTTAGACCCCAGGGCTCCTTCCAGCCCCTGCTCCCAGAGACTTTCAAAGGCCTTCAGCTCTCCATCCACTCTTTGTACTCACTTTTCTCTCCCTTCTCCCTTTCTTTCTGTGTGATGCTAATATGAAAAGAAGATGGTTAGTGAGAACGTTGAGTGAATAGCTCCCGTCTGCTTCTGGGTTTCTATAAAGATCTGACATTTGTCCTGTTCTGAGCCAGATCCCACGCACTCGCGCACAGGGTACAGTGAGACGCAGACGCCCCAGTCTCCGTGCGCACGTGGCTGCTTCCAGGCCCTCTGGCCGCCTGCCTCCCAAACTGCTGCCGATGCACTGGGCACAGCGAGGGCTCCCTCTGGCGTGAGGTCTGCTGGACCAGTGTTGCAATTGCACCAGGTCAAACCCAAGTGAGCATTCTCCCTGTGGGTAAGGTGGTTAAGAAAAGGGGGGTGGTGGTGAGCTCAGGAACCCAGGCCTGCCCAAGGTGACATAACAGACTTGGCTGTGAAGACCATTTGTCTGTCTTGAAAAATGGAATCCACCCTCAAATGAAAAGGCTTAGCTACCACTGATACCCACCCTTTCGTAGACTCTTCAGTCCTGGCAGTTGGGCTTTTGATCACTGTGGATTCACTGCCTGCAAGAATGAATGAGGGAAGGAAGGAAGGACAGCACCAACTGCAGACAGCTGAGGACACGTTCCAAAGTGGTGGGTGTTCTGAAAATGCTTTTCAAGTAATAATAGCACATTTGGAATGTACAGTGTGTTGCCGACACTCCCTTTCCCCTCAGATGAGTATTTGCAAGTATAGGGTTTTTGCCTGAGAGTTCCCTTTCTCTGCCCCTCTGTCGGCTTCTCTAAGTTGCCCTCCCTTCTCCCTGTGAGTCCTCCCTTTGGTTCTGTGCCCTCTCCCCCAGCCCCGCAGTGCGTCTGGTCTTCGGGCCTGTCCCAGCAGCCCAGGCCCCTCCCGTCACCCCAACTCCTCTTCCCTCATGCTAGCCTAACTCTTCATCCCTTCAGGGAGCTCCAAACATCCCCCCTCTGGGCTTGCACCCTTTGTGGGGTCTCACCAGGATTTGCCCAGACCAGGAGGGGGCCCAGAGACTAGTGCATCAGAGTGAAGAAAGCATTGGCTTTGATGTCCTACCGGATGCAAACCCCAGTTCTTTCAAATATCTTCTGCGTCACTTTGGAAAAGTTGTCTAATCTCTTTGAGTCCCAGTCTCCTCTCTCAAGTGGGGTTAGTAACACCCCCCCCCAAGAGTTGTCAGGAGTCCACGAGATACCGCCAAGCACAGCTACATCCCACCACAAAGATTCTGAGCTATGAGTTCTTTGACAGTATAGTATAGATACTCAGAATGAATACTTGAGGCTTCAGCCGCCTTCTTCCCTTTCCTTAGTTCCATCCCATTGACAATTCGTGTCCCAACTGAAGCAGGCTTGAACTTGACATCAGACCACTCTAAGCCACCTTCTCACAGTCCAGTCAGCCCTGCAACACTCCCAGAGAATTCCTGTCATGTTGAGGTGCACACACCTTTGTCTCCTGCTGCTCATGCTCTTTCCCAGGGACCCCAATTAGTGGCTGCTCCTGTGCCCCTTCCTCCCTTTGCCCTACTCCCGGGAGCGTTCCCCGTGCCACTGTGGCCGTTACTGTCTACAGCCAATCCTCCTCTGGCGTCAGATGGCCTCAGGCTGCATATTAATTTGGTCTTTGCATTTTAAAAATGTTACTTGTTTTGTTTTTTAAAGGTAACATTTTCATATATTTCAAAATTCAAAAAGTATGAAGAAGTTTCCTGTGAGAAGTCTCCCCACACTTTCAGGCCAATGTTATCAGTTATTCCTATTACCCCATTTAAATGTGAACATGTGGGGTGCCTTGATATAAAGAACTCAGTGGGCGGACCCAGAGCCGGGCAGTGACGGGCCCAGGCTCCAACAGCTTTTCTCTTGGAGCCACGGGTGTAACTACCATTAGGGGTGCTTGCTCTGAGCCGGATCCTGTGTGGAGTGCGTAGTTATAATCTCACCTAATGGTCTGAGGTGGGTGTTCTCGTCCCTGTCTTACGAATGAGGAAACGGGCTCGGAGAGGTGCAGTCCCTTGCCCAGACCACCCAGAGTCAGGGCCCGTGCCCAGGGCTGTCTGCAGAGCGGTGGGTGCTCTTCAGCTCCTGTCCCCTGGCCTGGGGCTGTGAGATCCCTCACAGCAGCCCTCTCCAACTCTGTGTCCTGCTTCCTCGCTCCCCATCTCTCCTCACTGTTTCTCTCTCTTTTTTTTTAAAGATTTTATTTATTTATTTGACTGAGAGAGAGAGAGAGATCACAAGTAGGCAGAGAGGCAGGCAGAGAGAGAGGAAGAAGCAGGCTCCTTGCCGAGCAGGGAGCCCGATGCGGGCCTGGATCCCAGGACCCTGAGATCATGACCTGAGCCGAAGGCAGAGGCTTTACCCCACTGAGCCACCCAGGCGCCCTTTCCTCACAGTTTCTCAACGATCCAGTCTCACCTTTAGGAAACATCTGTGTGGACTCTGGTGCCAGGAAAGGTCCTTTCCTCCTCTCCATCAGCTGAGCAGGGGCTGGGGTTCGTAGACATGAGTGCGTGACACGTACTGGGCATGCTGCTAAGGAGTCCAGAATTCTCCCTGCCTACTAGCCCTTGCTGGCCATGGGGACTGACGGGGAGCATGGAGGGAAACAGAAAAACCCAAAGACCCAGTTGGCTTTTATTCTTCGAAAGGAGAGGAAGTTCAATGGAAATAAACGGAATATTTATCAACAGTTTATGCAGCCACCTGGAGTTCAAAACCTTTTGAGCTTATGTCAGCTCTGTTTTTCCCAGTACACTGAACTCTGAGAAAACTAGAAGGAAATTCTTAGGATCAACGCAAACTGGTTCTCCATCACCCAAAAATCAAGCGGAAAATTTAACCATATCTGAGGGCCCATACTCCACTAATTGAGGTAGGAGGGTTCCTCTTGTCTCCACAAGTCTCCACGTGAATCGTCTTTGCCATTTGCTCTCCCTCCTTACCTTTTCCTGGGGCCAAACACCAGAGGCTGTGGGCACGGGTGGCAGGAATTCGGTGGACCCATGTGCTACCAACCTTGCCTCCTATCCCCTCTTCCTCCTGGGGTCCAAAGAGGGGCTTCAGAGGCCAGGCAACTGTGGTTCTTTTTCACCCTGCACGGGCGAGGCAGGGACGCCACGGAAACAAACATGAGGGCCGCCAGGTGGACCCACATGCCCATGTGGCGTGCCACACACCAGTGCCACTGAGGGCCTCAGATCCCACTGTTGGGCCTTCTCCTTGGGTTAGACTTGGGTTTAAAGAAAGTCGTCTCGGAATGGGAAGTGCATCTGTTCCCCAAGTCCCAACACTGTGCTAAGGATTCGGGGAGACTTAATGATGACAGCCGCCTTCTAGGACAATGCCAAGTGCGTTACCGGTATTCTCTCTAAACCTGAAACTTATCTGCAGGGTACTAGCATCTTACTTCACCGATGAATCATCAGAGGCTTGGGAAAGGTAAGTGACTTGCCTACAATCACACTGCAGGGAAGTAATGGAGCCCAGATTCCAGATCAGCTGCTCTCATTCCACCCTGTGAGGCTCCTTGGCATGTAAAGACAGCTGCAGAGCAGTGCGGTGCAGGGGTCGGGGAGCCCTGAGTGGGGAAGGAAGACTGGAAGCCCATTCTAGGGGGAGACACGGGGCTGAGTGTTAGAAGGTGAGCAAGGGTTCAGCAGAACCCAAGGGAGGGGGCCGTGGAGGAGCAAAGGACCCCAGCCTTCTGAAGAACGGCCAAGATGTCCAGATAGCTGGGGGTATGCTGGGGAAGACACTGGGCCTTGTTTAAAAACAGTGCATGTACTGATGCCACAGACACCGTCCTGCCTAATTCACTGCTCCCATCCCAGTTACCTCCCAACAATGATGGACCCCGTTTTATGGATGAGCTTAAGTGGCATGCTCAAAGTCACACGGTAGGGCAGCCCTGGGGTGTAAGCCCAGGTCCCCTGCTGGCAGATTCTGTGCTTGTCATCACTCTGTTTGGAAGAGACCACCTAGTCAGGGCCCTGGCATGACGGCTCTTCACTCGGAAGCCTCTTCGCTGACTATATTCCCAAGCCTCACAAAAAGACACACAACCTAACCGTGGGATGGAAGATTGTCCTGGAAAGGCTCAGCCCCCTGCCCCTGCCAGTTCTCCCCTGTGCGAAGAGAGCAGGTGCCCTGGCTCTCAAGGATTTGGCCCAGCTCTCTGCTAAGTGCTGGAAAGGGCCACAGAGAAGAGAGAGGGCAGAGGAGGGAGACCACGAATGCCCTCAGCCTAGCTCTTGAGACAAGAGCCACCTGAATAAGAGAACGCAGCCGTGTGTTCCCCACCACTTGATTCTGTTCTCAAGTCTGGGCAGAAGTTGGAGCAAGTCTTGACACCTGCTGTCTTTCCCTGAGTGCTGGGCAGCCTTGGGAGGTCTCTGGGTTCAAGGGATCCCCTTTAACCGAGAACTACTTGAGAGTATGTTGTGCTGGCACCTAGCAGGGGCTCCACAATGTTTGCTGAATGGATGAGAAGAGGGGTGGCACAGGGGCATGCCTCCCATGAGCCCCATACCCCCCACGCGCTCAGCAAGGCCCCTCTCCGCCCCTTGCCCCAGGTCTGCACGAGGTTTAGAAGAAAGCCTAGTGCTTCCGGTCTTCTCATTACCTGGGGAGCTGGTGGGATGCTAGGCCTTTGGGAAAATGTCTCACTGGGGCCCTCAAAGATGGCTTCTGGACACAGATTCTCCTGTCATTCCAGATTTCTGATCACTCACATTCCCTCTGGCCTTGGTTCAGGGACCTTCCCTGCCTTTGACCAGCCAAAATGTCCCATCTTGGGGGAAGACTCTGATTGGAGCCCCCCTCGCAGGAGCCCCTGTTCAGGCCTCTGGGATGACCAGTCCTATGGGAGTTGTAGCCACAGCTTGACATAGCTCCTGGGGTGCTGCTGGGGGTTGGGAACGATGTCACTGAACCTGGCCTAAGGCAGAATGGGCGATCAAAAAATCTGTCCAAGGTTACTGAACACCATGTGTCCTGAACTTTTAGAATCTGATGAAAGCTATGAATCCTCTGGTCTGGTGAGCGTCCGGGTGAGGAGTGAGGTGGGAGGCGGGTGATGAGAGGGCAGCTCTCTACCCAGACTGATGGTTTCGGAAGGCCCGGGGACTTTTCCTTTCCGAGACAGCCCACTCCAACATCACCCATCCAACAGTGGGGGACAGAGGTGCCTGGGCCCCTGGCCTGTTTCTCTGCTCTTTTTCAAAGCTCAGCTGGGAGATGTGGGG
Organism: Ailurus styani; assembly: GCA_002007465.1. Classification (NCBI taxonomy): domain Eukaryota; kingdom Metazoa; phylum Chordata; class Mammalia; order Carnivora; family Ailuridae; genus Ailurus; species Ailurus styani. The sequence goes on from LNAC01000197.1 coordinate 882,406, forward strand.
GTTGCACCCCTCGTCAGGCCCTCCCCTGCGGCAGCTACACCCGCCGCCCCTCCCATCAGGTGAGAAGCAAGTAGAGAGGCAGGGAGAAATCCCAGGGGCGGGGGGGTCACTGCTCCCGAGACCCTTCTGACACTCATTGCTACTCGACTTTTTTCTCCAATACAGTAAATCTCCTTCTATTATTCTCCAAGTTGATATAGTAAGTTGTGTCATTTTGAGAAGAAATACATAATGGTATATTAGAGGAATCATGGATCTCCTCATTCATGCTTAGAAAAAATTTATTACAATATAAGAAAGTCTGAATAGCATGAATTTATTATAATGATTTAACACTTCTGCACTTGAGTTAAAAATGCCTCTCCATAAATAACTGTCCCTGGAAAACATAACAAATTTACACAGTTTACCGTTTCCCGATGTTATATAAATCCGACAAGCTTAAATCACCCGCAGCCGGGAGGAGAGGGCTGCACACGGGGCTGTGGAGTTCACGCGGTCTCAGGTGGCGCAGGAGCAGGACCGCTGGGCTTCCCTTCCGCCAGCTCCTCATCTCAGCACTGGGGACGAGAAGGGTAACGGCACGGTGTACAACCGCAGTACAGGGAGGGACCCCGGACTCGGACGTCCTGGTCAGGGGGTCAGGGCGTCGTCTGTGTAGTGGTGCGAGTGAGGCGCCGGCCGAGGCGGCCCGCTGGGGAGTGCAGAGGGGGGGAGGGAGAGGCCGGTGCCCGCGTCCTGTCTGGGCCCTGGCCTTCCGGCCAAGTGCCTCTTCTTCTCTCACAAACCCCAAGAATGCTCTTTACTCCCGGGCCTTCCAGCCCCTCCACATTCCATAGATCCCTCGCTCACTCCCCTGGACATCCTGCCTAGGCCTCCTTGCAGGGACACTTTTGTCTCACCATTCTGGCTTTCCTCTGGGCTAGATCAGCGTTCCAGGCACCGACTTGTAAGGTAGGAATGACCACCCCCTTTTTACAAATAATTTTATAAATTATTCTATCTGAGGCTTAGAGTATAATCTGTAAAGCTTACCTTTATAATACAGTTTAAATTTATAAAGTATAACCTGTCTAAATGTGTACAACTAACAAGTGGTAAGGCTGAGTTGATTCCAAGGTCAATATTTGTCATCTTTGGACACTTCCCATTCTAATAGGGAGACAAACAATACAGCACAGTTTGAGGTGGGATATGATGGAAGGCTCTTGGAGCATTATTGGAGCCAGGGGAAAAGAATCTGTAAAGATGTCTGGAGGGAATCAGGGAAATATGGAAGGGGTGACAACTGAGCTAGGTCTGGAAAGATTGACCCACGAGAGCGAGATGTGGAAAAGTCACACAGATAGGAAAGAGCAGTATGTCTTTGGGAAGTGGCCGATAGCTGTGAGTTGCAAAGGTGAACGGAGCAGAGAAAGGAGGGAGATGAGGTGGGAAAAGGGTCACAGGGTCAGATGCTGAGTCCCAGCATGTCACCGGGTATGCTCCTTGCTCTGTAAGCCTTGTGGAGTCTTTTGGATTTTTAAGCAAGGAAGTTATAAATCTTGGACTTGTTCTGGAAAGAAAATGCAATTTAGTGTGGGAATGAGGAGGGAGCAATGGAGGTGTCCCCAAACCCCTCAGCACAGCCCTCACTTTCTCCTTCATGAGAAAGGGGCCAGCAGCCCGGCATAGTGCAGAGTACTGGACTTTGGAGGCACAGATCTGTTTAATGGCTTCCTTCCCTCCTGCTCTTCCTCTCTTTCGCCCATGCACCTACCTACCCATCTAACTGATAGTGATGGGAGCCTACGACATGTCAGGAACCATGCTAAGTTCTTGGGAATGAGTGACAGCTAAGACCAACATCTTATTCTGGCCACCATGGGGCCTACCATCTAAAGGTGGGATCAGATAAACAGGCATTTATTTCTAGCGCAGTAAGCATGGTGATAAAGGACGTCACAAGAAGGTCAGGAGAAGGATATCATAGTGCCTTCAGGAACTATGGCAGTTCACAGTGGTTGGATCACAGAAGTCCAGAGAAACAGTGAGGAAATGAAGGGGCTGGAGGTCTACAGTGGGCCAAACTATGAAGATACTCATGCATTAAGCTCAGAAAGCCAAGCTCTTTCTTTCTTTCTTTCTTTCTTTTTTTTGGAACCAACCTCTTTAAGCGCAGTAAGAAACTAAGTACTATCCAACACTTTTAAGCCAGAGTATGACCTGGCAAGATGACCCTGGTAGCTTCCTGGAGAACAGTAACAGGTGGGCGCCTGGGTGGCTCAGTGGGTTAAAAAGCCTCTGCCTTCGGGTCAGGTCATGATCTCAGGGTCCTGGGATCAAGTTCTGCATTGGGCTCTCTGCTTGGCAGGGAGCCTCCTTCCTCCTCTCTCTCTGCCTGCCTCTCTGCCTACTTGTGATCTCTCTCTCTGTCATATAAATAAATAAAATCTTAAAAACAAAACAAAACAAAACAGTAACAGGTAACCCTTATGAATGCTTATTTACCTGTGCTGGCGGCACTTGACATACATTAGTTCACTGCACTCCACAATAATCTCTGGAGGAAGGTTCTGCTATGATCCCCATTTAAAGATAAGAGTGAGGCAAAGAAGGGTAAAGTCACTTGTTCAAGGATGAATCCAGGCCATCTTGGCAGGAAGACCAATGCAGAGACTGTTGTGATAGAAAAGCACCAGCAGAGATAGAGCGAAGGGGTGTGTTGAGAAATAGGAGGTGGACTTGATACTACTTGGGAATTTGACTAGAAGGGAGGGGGGATTAATGACCCTCCCACTCCCAGATTCTGAGTTGGAGTTCTATTCTTTACTAGCTGATGATCTTAGTTAGGGTTTGTTATGCCTCATTTTTATTATTGGTGCACAAGATAACACCTTGAAAACTTAGGTGTCCATAGACGTATCCCTGTCCTCATTCCATAAAGGTCTTGAGGTGGCTTATAAGAAACACATACGCAAAAGATTTCTTTAAAGTATGACTCTTGGGGTGCCTGGGTGGCTCAGTTGGTTAGGCATCTGCCTTCGGCTCAGGTCATGATCCTGGGGTCCTGGGATCAAGGCCCGTGTGGGGCTCCCTGCTCAGCAGGCAGTCTGCTCCTGCCTCTCCCTCTGCCTCCCCACTCATGATCTTTCTCATGTAAATGAACGAAGTCTTTAAAAAAAAAGTATGACTCTCATTAGCATTGAATAATGCTAATGGCGCACAGGGCTTGGAGCTGGTTGAGTGACGACTGTGTTCTCACCACCTCTGTCTCTGACAGACACCTGGAGTCTCCTTGGGCAGGTGGAGATGCCAGGTTGACCAGGAGAACAAGCAGCAAAGGTCTCCAGCTGTTAATTCAATCTACCAGTATGATTTCAAAACTGGGCATTTCAGGCACACGAGCCCTTGCCTAACATCTCTTAGTACCTAAAGCCAACTAGATAGGACCATTTTTCCTGTCTCAAAAGTACACGCAAATCGAAACTTCCATTCAGCAATGACAGAACCTAGAGGAGGGTTGGTGTTCACATGATGGGAGCAAGCTGGAGTCAACCAGGAAAACCTATCAGGATGTGGCAAATCGTTTTCTTTCTGTTAACCCAAGCTCCTGCTGTTTTAACACACACTGAAGAGAATGCCATTTTGATAACCTGGGGCGCCGCTCTCGCTTTCAAGCTCTGCCCCACTGATCTGATGAGGGGTGTTGAAGGGACAATTTGATATCAAAATCACATGGGGAAATCATCCATGGAGATCATTTATTAACTTAAAATCTCACACATATATAAACAGTTGCCCACATTAAAAACAATACTCTCTAAGGTGAGGGTAAAGCTTGTGCCGGCGGGTGGGGACGGTTCTGCCATAGCCTCCATCCACCTCACTGATGACCACAGACTTCATCTAGCCTCTATCCTTTTGGCCTATCCCGTCTCAGAGTCTCTGGCCGTGGTGCTGGGAGTAGGATCAAGCTAAAAGAGTGGCTTTGAGGGAGGAGAGAGTGCCTCCCTTCCCCATGACATCTGGGGTTTTCTAGTTAAGTCCTCACCATGGGGGGCGGGGTCAGGTTTAGATGAACACAAGTGTGCCTATGGGAAGGATGAGTGTCAGCAAAGCTTTTCCTTGATTGACCTTAGTTTCCTAAATCAAGCACTTTAGGCCCCTGTAGGAGTTTCAGGAGACATACTTTGTCCTGTCCCCTTTTGCAAACATTTTTGGGTTTTTCTCCCACAGAGTGGTGGGCAGCAGGTGGACAGTGTTGGGGCATTATCTGCAGCACCCCTCATATGTGTCTAGTCTTGCTGTGGGGAAGTAGCTGGAGGCAACCAGTCACTGTTGCAAGCACTTTACCAGGAAGAAAGGCTGACTCCTCTGTGTCAAACCCTCTCTCTGTAGGATATCTGCAATTAGGTCAACCTTCCAGGCTCCACAACAGCCTCAAGGCTCTACAACCACCTTTTCATATATATATGTGTGTGTCTCAAAGTCAGACAAATGAAGATGTTAGCGTACACAGTTCAGTTCATAAGGAAGACATTGGATTAGCCACAAATTCACATCCTATTGCCCTGACACACAGGAAATACCTATAGGATAGAGAAAGGCAACTGGTAGGGGGATGGAGCTTATGAAAAATACGTTGTTTGACGCTCTGCTGAAAATCCACCTTTGCTCTTCCAAATTGTTCATGCGGGGGAGGTACAGAAACAATTAAACTCCAATCGTGGCAAGTGACCACCCCTACCCCCTACCTAAATCCCTTAGTTTCTGTCTCATTTATGATTCTTCTAAAGGCAAACAAGATTCTTAAAGAAAGGATAATCCTTTTCTTAGTCCTTCTTGGCACCCTCTTATTATAGAGACCTGTAAAGACTGGTGTCAAATGGGGGTGTGTGGTTATGGCTGATCCAAGGGAACTGGATGTACTTCAGGTGCTCTTGACACCTGGGGCAAAGGAAAAGAGTCCTAGAAACCGAAATTCGAGAAAATGGCTGAGGGCTCTCAGTTTGTTTCTCCCCCATTTGCCACAGCAAAGGAAACTCAATTTTCCAAATGCTTTCTGAATGGGACGAATTGACTCAGTTCCTGTCATGGGGTGAACTTTGTTATTTTTATTTTATTTTTTTTACGGGGTGAACTTTAAAAGGATACTTTAATCTGCAGTGTTTTTTCAACTTTTTCAATTGGATGCCTAAAACTAATCATCCTGACCTCAGATTAAGGACTGGTTTTGGTAGATCCCCATTCTTCTCTTCTCCAAAGAGCAAAACGACCCAAGTGAAGGAAGGCTGAGCAGAAGTGGTAGTGCCTCAGGCTGAAAAGACAATGAGATATTTCATCCACAAAAGGAATCTGTTTAACAAGGCTTTTGTAGGCTGAGATAATCTAGTTTTGATAAAGAATTCAGGGAAGCCATGTAGGCTCACTAAATGCAGTTCACCTTGGGTGGTCTGACCTTGGCTACTAATGCTGACTGACAAAGACTCTTGGTCCCACTTCAAGGCTGGGGCTGGGTGAAAGGAAGAGAGAAACAGAAAGAGACACCCTCCAGATCAAATAAAGTCATCAAGTAGACATATCTGAGGACGCACCTCCCTTGCTTCCAGTGACTGGAGTTTGTCAACTCACTGGTTCTACCAGGTTCGTCATGCTGCCCATGGCCCAATGTAAGCTGAAGGACTCATCTTAAGAGCTCTGCCAAATAGGAGAACAGAGAGAGAATGAGGTGCCAAGTATACTTTTTCCACAGGCCTTCTCTGGGTCAAATGGAGGCCCAGTGGGAAAGATAGGGAGAGTCTGCTTGGGAGTGGAGGAAGAGGATCTGGCAAGCAGAGATGGTTCTTTGGGGTCATGGGACAGTGACCCTGAGAAGAACGCATCAAAAGCCTGATCAACCTAGGGCCTTTGATCCTCATGAGGTAAGAGGGAGGACCAGGGAAGGCCTCTCAGCCTGTGGCAGCTGATCCTCCTCTCTCTAGTGGCATCTTCCCTAGACACAGCCACGGACAGCTCACAAATATAGACACTTAGGTCAATAAAAAGTACTGAGTTTTTGCTCTTCTTTATCCTGGGAAATGCGTGGATGGCAGGAAAAGCATGTCAGGCCTGTGCCTCCATTTTATTTCCTGAGGGCAGTCACTCCGTGATGTGACTTAATATTGGTTTCCAAGGGTTGGTTGGGGCCCTCGCTCCAGCCCCCTGTGCCCTTCGGTTATGGCTGATGACTACTGGAACTGACTCACAATTGGTCATCGGTGTTGCTTGTGACGGTAGGGGCACCAACTATGACTTCGGAATTAAATGACTACACGTATAGAGAGGTAGGCAAAGAGGGAACAGAGGTAAAGGAGAGGTGGAGAGGTAAAGAGTCTGTCTTTCTGAAACTGCTTATGTTGCAAAGGGGCTACTTTTAAATCAGACAGATTTTTCCGTGAAAAGGTCTTCCTTGTGTACAAAAGAAAGCCAACCTTTTCCAGCTAATCATTGAGAAGGAAACACTCTGAAAATGAGGCTGAATATGCAAACGCCTTTGCATATAGAAAGTGTCCTATGTTAATTTTCTAATCTCTGCTTGGCATAGAAAAGATACTGCCCTCCCCTCCCCCCCATCCCCCTTAATGTGTTACCTACTAATGGGTCTGATCAAAAGCACTCTGGGTTTGTAACATGATTACTACATTCAACACATAACAGGATGTTAGTGAGAGAGGCCCCTGTGAAAGGAGAGACACGGTTACTTTGCAATCAAATAATTTAACATCCTAGATCAGGATATAAAGAAGCCCACACATTTCAGATGGAAATTTTGTAGCGTGTGTTTCAACGTCAAATGAAAAAGATATCTTCCAGAATTTGATTCTCCTCCAGGTCTTCGGGGGTCCTGCCTGTCCCCATCTTGTTCCAGGTCGATTTTCGAGGACTGAGTCGGCGAGTACTGTGATTCCAGGCCCCGGCTTCTCTGGAGGGATGGCGCTGAGGTTTGGGAGCAGACTTTGGACTTAGAGATTGAACCAAATCCAGCAGAGATGTCTCATACCTGCAACACACACAACCCAGACAGAAAATGATCAGACCAGTGGAACATTAGAATCCAAGAAGCCTACAGAGATGCACTGCTGGGAGCAAGAATCCAATCACTGATCACATCATGTGTGAGAGGGCCTGCAAGGGGAACTTCAGGGAGAGTAAACAGCAGAAGGCCCCCTTCTGTCTGCCTGTCAGCTCTTCTCTTCTGCTGATCACCGACATTCTTTTCTCGGCTGTGAAGAGAGACTATGGAGTAGGCAAAGGAATAGTGACAATAGGAATGATGGCAGGAGTAGCATTTACTGTAGGCTTATTAAGTGCCAGGCACTATTCTTAACGCTTTACATGTATTCAACCTTCAGTTAACCTTCTGAACAACCCTACGAAGTAGGTACTCTACTAGTCTGATCTCTAGTATATACATGAGGAAACCGAGGTTCAGGGAAGGAACTCATCCAACATGAAGCCATCATATGGCACAGCCAGGATTTGGATCCAGGTAGTTTGTCTCCAGTACTCTCATTCAGGACATTGATGCTGCCTGCTTAAATCTCTGCTCTACCATTTGCAGGCTGTGTGATCTTGGCAAAGTTCTTCAACCTCTCAGTTCAGATTCTCATGCATAATGGGCTAACAGGACTCCTGTTAGGATTAAATGAATTGGTTGGTATAAAGTAACATAATAAGTACTCAATAGATGCTAGTTCCATCCTGCTGTCTTACTCCCATTCTCTCTAGAATTTTGGGAAAAGAAACTCTCATCTGAATCTATGAAGAGCTCCCTCTAAAGAAAGATTGCTTTGGTGTCCAGCATTTTCATCAAAAAGGGTTGACCACCACCACCAAGACAGAAGAAAGAAATTAAGGAGTCGATCCCACTTACAATTGCACCCCAAACCATAAGATACCTAGGATAAACCTAACCAAAGAGGCAAAGAATCTGTACTCAGAAAACTATAAAGTACTCATGAAAGAAATTGAGGAAGACACAAAAAAATGGAAAAATGTTCCATGCTCATGGATTGGAAGAACAAATGTGAAAATGTCTACGCTACCTAGAGCAATCTACACATTTAATGCAATTCCTATCAAAATACCATCAACTTTTTTCAAAGAAATGGAACAAATAATCCTAAAATTTATATGCAACCAGAAAAGACCTCGAATAGCCAGAGGAATGTTGAAAAAGAAAACCAAAGTTGGTGGCATCACAATTCCAGACTTCCAGCTCTATTACAAAGCTGTAATCAAGACAGTATGGTACTGGCACCAAAACAGACACATAGACCAATGGAACAGAATAAAGAGCCAAGAAATGGACCCTCAACTCTATGGTCAACTAATCTTTGACAAAGCAGGAAAGAATGTCTAATGGAAAAAAGACAATCTCTTCAACAAATGGCATTGGGAAAATTGGACAGCCACATGCAGAAGAATGAAACTGGACCATTTCCTTACATCATACACAAAAATAGACTTAATGGGCGCCTGGGTGGCTCAGTGGGTTAAAGCCTCTGCTTTCGGCTCAGGTCATGATCTCAGGGTCCTGGGATCGAGGCCCGCATCGGGCTCTCTGCTCA